>JAYMSZ010000872.1:0-16654 GCA_036897665.1 Pelargonium citronellum | reverse complement strand
CCCCCCCCCCCCCCCTCTAGATTGATTCTTTGGGACCTAACAGATACATTGGAAAAACAAATTGATCTAATCTTTGTAGAACAACAAATTGTGCTCCAGTGTTTTTTGCTTCCTAAGTTCTAATCACTGCCACTGTTGATAAATGATAACTCTGTAATTATTAGTATGAAGCCATCAGCATAAATGCACTTTAATTTTGTAGTTAATTGTCAAAAAGAAAAATCAGCCTCTACACTAGTAGTTCTAAAGCAGATTCAAATAACCAAACTGGCCGGCAGCCGATCAGCTGTGTCGAATTTGGAAAAATGCAATACTATTGCATAAAGGATTTGATCTTTTCAACAAGATTTCCAACTATTAAACCTAAATACCTAAATCCTAATTTTGTAATTCAAACATACAAGGGATATCGAGATATAATTTATGAAATTAACAAAAAATGATACGAACCTTTGTATCTCAAGTTTGTTTGGTTCCTAACTCCAGAAGAGCCAAGCAGCAACAAAAATAATAGTGACTGGACAAAGAAGTAACAAAATTGGGGATTCAACAATTCGGAAACAAAATCGGAGATGAGTAATTGGGATTTGAGAATTGATAATGGTAATTGATATAATAGATTAAAACCCTATCTCACATAGTATATATAGAAAATAGGAGAGGAGAAGAGAAGATCAAGATCAAAATATTACTGTTTGCAATTGCATCATTGTATTGGAATATACAAAAAAATTTGGAGAACTGGGAGGAAAGAAGGCGAAACGTCCGCCTGAGTTGTTTCTACTCACCCCCTCTTTTGAGTTTGAAGAATGAAGATATCAGATAAGATTTGTGAGCAAATTTAGTTGAATACTCCTAATTTTATGTTTTATAGTTTAATTTTAAAATCATTTGGGCTTGGTTGGGCTGCTGGGGGCCCCTTTGGTTGTTGCTGCTGGACATGCAGTAGTTAAGATTTTAAAGCATTAATTTCAACAATATATATATCATATGGGCTTGGGATGTTGGGGGCCCTGTGCGGTCACCCACCTCGCACCTGCCTGTAGCCGGCCCTGGGTGCTGTAAGGTGCCAAAAGCTCTAGGCTAGGGTTAAGAGGCATTGTCTATTTCCTGAACATTATTGTTTCCATGTTCAAGCTTGTGTATATATCTCTTGTAAGATTCCTTAGCTGTTGCTTATCAAAAAAAAAACATACCTAGGATACTTTTTAGAAACAGGGTCTTGCACAAGTTCTGGTCTATTGCACATTTGTGCACAATTGTCGCATGTCTTCGAATTGTCTTTAATCTTCTCGTCAACATTCATCACCGTATAAAACAAATTATCAAACATGTTCTTTTCAATGTGTATGACGTCCAAATTATGGAGTATTAAATTTGTTTTCCATTACGAAATGTCCCAAAGAATGATCTTCTTTCTCCATCCACATTCATATTGTCTAACAATACGAGCATTAATTGATTCCACATTTGTCTCGGTCACCTTCACTAAACCATAA
The DNA here is from genome assembly GCA_036897665.1 of Pelargonium citronellum. NCBI lineage: Eukaryota > Viridiplantae > Streptophyta > Magnoliopsida > Geraniales > Geraniaceae > Pelargonium > Pelargonium citronellum. The sequence continues at coordinate 15,155 of JAYMSZ010000872.1, read as the reverse complement.
TTATCGATCTCGGCTAGTATCTCTTCCCCTGTCAAAATTGGAGGTGGATCTGAACGTTCAACACAATTTCTTCTAACTTGGTCTTGTTCTCCTATACGGATGACCACGGAAGAAATTTTATGTGACTGTCGAAGAATCATGACAATTTAAGACCACATGGTAGAGAGAAAGATTCTGTATGCTTCATACAATACGGGCGAACTTGTTTCCCAGCAGTTCTCCAACTAGAGAGCATATAATAAGCCGGAAAGTCACTAATAGTCCACAAAAGTCATGCTTATAGAGTTAAATTCTGCTTCTGCGACACATCTCAAGCTGGTACACCGTTCACCCATAAGTCGTTCAACTCATTCATAAGAGGCTGTAAACACACATCAATTTTTTCTTTTTTGGATTACTAGGACCATGAATAAGAACGGTGAAAACAATAACAAGTTTTTTGTTGCACATCCGTGGGGGTAGGTTATACGGTGTCAATATAACATGCAAACTAAAGTATTCATGTCTGCTTTGACCGAATGGATTAAAACTGTCCGTACATAATCCCAAACGAACATTTCTAGGCTCAGAAGCAAATTGCTCGTTCATTTTGGTTAAAATGAGACCACGCCTCATAATCATAATTAAGGATGACACATTTTGTCTTCATCACAAACATGCTCATGATGACACGTCTTTTCCCTAGTTGTAGCCCCAGAATAGTATAGTCGTCTCAATCTTGGACCCAACGAAAAATAAAACATTCTCTTACATGCAACACAATTATGATCCTTCGGCGATTCTGGTCTAAAAAAAGAAGAAATACCTCAAGATTTGGACAAACCAACCAAATCATCATTGTATCTCACATGATCGCACACCTTGCAGGCATCTAGATTACTATCCGTCTTAAAAAATAACATGCAACCTCGGGGGAAATAATGTATTTTCTGAACATGCAATCCAAGACCTTTCAACATCTTCTTGGTCTCAAACAAGTTGGCCACCAATTTATGGTCAGGAGGTAACACATCTCAAACAAATCCAAAAGAGTACCATAACCTCGGTCGGAAATAGAATTTTCAAATTTGAAGCTCATAAGTCTGGCCACCATGGCCAACACAGATACATTCTAAATAACCGGGATACAAAGCGTCATTCAACTAACAAAGCAAGTCATAAAATACTCTCTCTTCCTTATTCAGTTCCTCCACCATCGGTTCTGGTCGTTCATCAAAACTCGGCCCAACAAAATTTTAGACCATTTCTCTAAGGTTGATAACTGGTGTTAACAAAACTGGGGGTTCCGCTGGAATAATTCGTTCTACTACTATTGCAGGAAAATGACATACCAACTTTTCTTGATGCACTCATTGGTGGTAGTGAGGAATAAATCCGCTACGAAATAAACGAATAATAATTTCGTCCGATTCATGAAATTTGTTATTAGAACATTTTCTACACAAACACCTTATTTTTGACTTGTGCAAACATAGAGGTTGTACAATAAGTACAAATTTTGACTAAGTTTCTCTAACATTCTTATGGTACACGATCAAGATGATCAATTTGTTTTGTACATTTGCATACACAAAACAAGCCGATTATCTATTTGTAACCCAAGAATAAAAGTCAGGAAACTCAAAGTCGAAATTCATACTCAGTGTACAATATGGTGTGTATCTAAATGTATACAGTGCAATTTATTATTAGACATGTACTCAAACTGTCCAACTTGGACAATTCAGTATTTTCTCACTCTGCAAGCTGACAGTTACTGAACAAATTCTAAGGTTTGATTAAAAGTTAATTTTTATTCTTTCTTTTACTATAGAAGTTAATTTATAGTGGGAATTCTGCCTAAAAATTGTCAGAGTTTCCCCTATAACTTTATGTTTTCCCAAAATTTTAAACATACAACACTGACAGAGAAAACACTTGTATAGTAATTTAAAACATCCTAACCAAGCCGGGCTCCCCAATTAATACTTCATTTCATTATATGTCCCGACTTACTAGCTACGTTCAAAATTAGTGAAAACGTTAAACGATGGTCAACTCTAAAATCGGAACAAGTCCAAAAGATATGTAATAATTTAACCCTACATATTGTCTTGTTCTAACTTTGATTTTTTGATCCTATGAATGTCTATTATTCACTATCAAATATACATGCCTCAATCACTCACTTTCCTTGATTATATTACTTTTTTTTAAGCTTAATTCCTAACCATTAATCATTATATGTTTCTTTTTACCTAAATTATATCTATTAGTTTTATCACCAGTTAATGTCTATTATACATATTATATATTTTGTTCTCAACTTTAATTTTTTGAACCATTAAATGTCTAATATTCACTAACAAGTTTATATGTTATGATCATTTCTCTTTATTACATTTACTAGTGAGAACTCCGTGCGTTGCACGGGTTAATAAAAACTTGAAATGAAGATATATTGTTAATTTAATTGAAGTCGAGGACGTGTGAAATTTAGTTTGAACTTGTTAATATTGTAAAAACAATAGTACACAAAGAAAAAATAAATTTCTCACATTGAAAAACCAAAAGTACAAAAGTCCCACATTGGAAACTTATAAAAGAATGAAGTGAGTAGTTCATATATAAATTGAACTCTTGTCTCACATCGGAAAAATGAAGAAACAATAGAATTTCTAACCACTACATAAAACATGTCATACCTATTACTATTAGTTAAAGTGTAGTAATAAGAAGATTATTGTATATACTTATTACTATTTGTCATTATAAAAATTATTACTAAATGTTATTAGTTAATGGAAGGTTTATTGTAACTTCTAGAAAATGAAAAGGCATAGCCTTAAAATTTGCTCTATTTGAGAATATATAAGAGCTTAAGTGACATCATATTAGTCATTATTATCAACTTTTATATACTATAGTATGTATTTCTTTGTAGGAACTTCCTAGCTGTTCAAGCTTCAATGACATCTTTTTCAAAAAGATTATCTTTTAGTCAATGCACGCGTACGTGTGAGAAATAAAACATGTACAACACACGATTTTTTTTATGTGAAGTCCTATGATTACAGTTTTGGTGGATTATTCATCTTCAAACTTATATCTAATGATACATCCACTTGGCTGCTCTTCAAGTGATGAAGAAGGTTGCAAGCAACTCGTGTGCTAGAATGATGGCTTCAACCAAACATGATGATGTCAAATTTTCATCAATATCATGCACTTGTCTTAACCTCATTGAGCATAAGGATTGATATAGATAGGCCGGTGTATGATACTTTTGAACAGTAGTATTAGTATTAAGATTCAATTATTTAATGATTCAATATGTGATTGTTTACTTTTAAACACTTTTGAGTTGAATAATTTGAATTCAACAAGTAGGCTTTTTAATATTTCAAAGGTGAAAATAATATATATTGAGTTTGTTTTGTTTTTATAAAATTGACTATTGGCCAAATGAATTTCGAAAGACCCTTTCCGCGACAATTCTTTTATCCTTTAATGTAGTATGCTATTTGTGACGGGTGATGTGTCTCTTACTATGGTTTGGTGACGACTTTTCAGTCGCAAAAACCTATCTACTATATTTTTTCTTTATGTAAGTGAAATAAAGTGATCGGGCGACGACGATCATGTTTACGTTTCTCCCAATCGCAACAAGTTAATCTACTACTTGCAATTTTGAATTTTAGACGACGGGATCGGGGGTTTGGCGACATAAAGAGGTTGTCTCGAAAAGTAGAATTTTTGGTTGTGTTCGTTATAATACATTAACTAGCTTATCATGTATTTTTTTCAAAATAGAAATATTAACACTTATTTTAGATGTATGGAGTAAAAATAAACCTACAGAATCAAATGAGAGGTGTAACGTGGTTTCATTTATTAAATTCAAAATTTAACATAAAGTTTAGCGTATACTGAAACAGTAGCAAACAACAGGAATGAAGACAAACTGCAACTAATTAAGTCTTTGTGGTTAACCTCCCAACTTAAAGTATGGTAAAGATGAGACCCCATCCAGGCCGTTTGAGAATTTATGTTTTAGATAATCTATGGCAGATGTTTCCTTATAAATCGGTGGGTTTTCTTCTGTGACCAGTTTCTTGATTGGTCCATATTTTTTGGTAGTCTGCCCACTCTGAATATCAGGTGAAAAGAAACATGCCACCGAGGTTCTTGGACCTTCAACTTTTGCAACAACTCTATGCGTAACGCTTTTAAACTTGTCATTGGAGATCAGCTGCACAAAAGAAGATTGTTTTAATTTCATTTGTATGTAAAACAAATCTAAACTCATGCTCATCAATTCTTTTTATCCCTTAACTTTATTAATCCAAAATAGGGTTGAGACGCGAAAGTTTAGGACACAAATTAGGTTTTTTTTGCGGTTGTAATATATATAAACTTGCCTGTAACATGTCACCAATGTTTACTATAAGAGCTCCGGGAAGCGGAGGAACATCAACCCATTGGTTGCGTTAAAGAATCTGAAGGCCACCAAATTTGTCCACCAATAGTATGGTGAGGAAGCCACTGTCACTGTGGCTCCTATTGCCCAGAGTTAATTCTGGCTGGGGACATGCTGGTTGGTAGTTACCAATAAGTATTTGCTTCTCACTGCAATTCATAATGTCCTTCAAATGGTTGGGGTCCACTCCAAGACCCTCTGATAGCAACTCCAGTAGCTTATGTGCCAATGTCATTACTTGCTTTGAATATTCCATTGTTATGTCTCTGCAAATTCACACCAACATAAAGAGGTTGAGTATTTAGCCAAAAACTCAAAGTGATAATACCCTATGTATTTTGGAGCTGGAATTTAAAAAAATATAATTGCAATTCAATCAACTAATGGAAAATTGATAGTAGAGGGACAGTAGGTATAATTGCGGTTCATTTTTTGATAGTAGATGGACCATTTTAGTCCATTGAATAGTAGAGGGACCATTTTGGTCCACACTTGATAGTAGAGGGACCGTAGGTATAATTAATCCATAAATTTTTAGTGTTCCATGCATATGTATACAAACATACCTGCATATTTCAGGCAATTCATGCGGGAGAGGTGGATGAGGAGCCATGTCACAAATCAACAAATCTCTCCAGTCTAGAGCAGACGCCCGGTAGAGATCGTAGTTGGAGTTAAAACGCACCCTTGTTTTACCCATATCTATGGAGTAAAATTGTTTCTTGACCTCTACATCTTGCTCGTGGAACGCACGCATTCCTCCAATGATCTCATCCAATACTCTCGCCGGAATTTCATGATTCACAACCTGAAAGAATCCCCATTTCTCGCACGCCCTTCGGATCTCATCTATCACGCCAGCACGGCCACCCTCGAGGTCTATGGTGGGAATGGTAAGAGAACCTGCAGCTGGCGGCATGTACTTATTCATTTTATTGTGTTGATGGACGAATATTCGTGGGACCTTCGCCACTCCGGCATCCACGAGCCCTTTCACTCCGCCTTTCGACTCGTCGAAGGCTTTGAGCTCACTTTCACGATCATAAACTGATTCATGTTGAATCTTTTCTTCTCCGCTTGAGACTGACATTTTTCTTTTTCTTTTTCTTTTTATGGTAATGTATTTTGGTTGATATTTCTTGCTTGTGGCATGCACTATATATAGCAAATCTTTTGTATATTTATTTAGAAAGGCTTATTGTAAGATCTCAAACGCTAAAACCAAGTACATTCAAGGCTTGAAAAATAAAATATTACTTTGAAAACGTCCAAATGAAATATAATAACTAACATGTATGTGGAGTGTCAAATAGAAAAATGATATATTTCTTTGAACATATATGCAAAGATAAATATGTAATGTCATGTTGGATAAAGTTAAGACTAACTTTCAAAAGGAAAAAGAAAAAGGAAAAGAAAATTTTAAATATGATAATTAATGACTTAATTTCGTTCTGAAATTTTCGCGTTTCGATCCAAATTTTTATCTAAACTTTATTGAAATCTAGATTAAATAGACCTTCAATTTTCGTGTTTCGACTTAAATTGGTCTCTGAACTTTCAAATATTTACTCAAAACGATATTTACTCTTAGAAATAATATCAAAAAAATCGGATCAATATTTGAAAGTTCAAGGACTATTTTGAGTTAAATTTAAAAAAATTCATGGACCAAGTTGGGTCTACACTCGAAAGTTCAAAGACTATTTTGAGTTTAAAAAAGTTCGAGAACCAATTGAGTCGAAACACGAAAGACTATGTTTGTACCGGTGACTAACAAAACTTCTACGATATACTCATATTAATATTTTGGTCAACAAACTTGAACTGTCAATCCGTGCCTTCAATTCGAATTCGTATTTGTGCTCATGTTGGAGGTTTATCGTATTTTTATGATCCAATAAAAACACGACAATTTTAATTAAATGTATGGTGCCTCCGGACCGGACTTGGACCGATCCGGAGACCAGACCAAATGCTATCCGGGTAATGACCCGGACCTAGGAAAATTGTACATCTCTCTTCTAGCTTTTCTTCAATCCCCACTGACAATATTGAATCAAACAAAGTGATTTATCACAAAATAAAACAAAACTCAGAAACAAATTTTTGCAGTTTTTAAAGGGAAACCGAGAATCAAGCAAATGCTTGATTCATGGAAATTCAATTTCCTAAATTAAGTAACAACTTCTTATCATATTAAATTCTTTCTTTTTATAGCTGACCATATATGTATTTATTATATATTGATTCTTATCATATTTGTACCTCTTGTATTATGTCAGTTACTAACTTTTTCAATAACAAATCAAAATATAAAAATTCAAGACTTACTCACAAAGAAACATTCCAGATCGAATGGGTCCGGTCCACGTTTGGGTCGGTCCAGATCAAGTGAAAAACGAACGTACCAAACTAAATGGGATTGGATTGACGCGATACAAACTAAAATAATTTGAATGATAAAATTGACATATTCATCATAACACTACTCTTGACACACAACAAGACCCAAAAAGATTAAATATCACAATTTTAATATATTTAAAATAACTATATATTAACTGACATACCAAAAACATATCAAAAAAATGATATGAGCACTAAGACTAGTTATAATTTTTTTATTTAATTAACACGCCATCGACAAGTATACCAATGTCACTCAATTAATACGATGTTGTCAAACCCAGATTTCGATATTGAGACTCGATCGTTAGGTTAGAATTCCTCAACAAATCCACAGTAAGAAAGCAATATTTCTAACTACTGATCACGCATAAAGTAAATAACAATAAATAAATTAAAGAAGAACAAATCAACACTCTAATTAATTGAATTCGTTTAAGTTTAATGCTACCCGACCAATTTATATACAAAAATACTAGGTTCCTCTGTCGAGGATTGCCCGAGACTTACGATAGTCATACAAAGCATATTGGAACACAACATGAGCTTGTGGGTTCCACTGTAAGCAGTGTTGTGTCCAAAATGTTGCTTTGCAGTGCAAATACATGAGCTCTATCAGAAGACTGTTAAAAAGAAGCTTACAATACATAACATCAAGAAACAGTACTTTCTCTAGTAATTTTTTCTTGATCTCTTTCCATTTTCAATCTCATTTCTTTACGTTGTGAAAACGCGTAGATTCAATCATTTCTAGCTCGACAAGGCTCGAGAGTCCGATTTTTATAATAACAGAAGATTAGTATAATTAATGAGATTTTATAAAACTTTAGCAGTTGACCAATCTCAGAATCATGTGCTCTCTGCACAAACTTCCCTATAAACAAAGTGATCATAATATACATTGTTTTCATGAAAACCCCACATCCCTTCCATTTGATTCTCTTGTTACTCTAATCGCAAACACGCCGGGAATATCTGTTATAATGATCAGATCTGTGTGATAATTAATCAAGTTTTTCTATTGATTCCCTTACTTTACGTACACATTTCGAATAATTTACTGTGTGCTATTAATTCTTTAGATAATGACAAAGATTATTTACATTGAACTTTGCTTCTGATGATCTATGTTGCAACAATATTGTCATTACAAAAACATTATCAGACTTTTAGTTCTAATCCAACATTGTTGAGCCCAAACTGTCCACTCTTTAATCTGCAAAAAACTGCAGAGACATGTACTAACTACTATTTACCAACACAGGTTATCAATCTACTTCTGTTTTTTTTTTTACCCTTTTTTGTAAAGTTTTGTGATAATATCTAACATAATAATATGAAGCAATGATCTTGATAGAGATCATGTGTTCTTATCCGTTTTTGTAATGGATGAATCGAAACAACACAGAACTGAACCTCAGTGGATCACGACAAAAATGTCATTATGTCGCTTATAATACTCTGTCACATATTTAAGTCGTCTGCAGAGAAAATATTACAGTGTAGATCACATGGATTTTTATGTCATATGGCAAATTTTCAAAAGTATTCTTCAACAAAACTCAAAATGCAACAACAATTTTTGGCCTTCCCTCTCTTTCCTCGAGTCAGAAAAACAGTCTCTTTACAAAAAACACATTCATAACGGTAACAGTCTCGTGTATTTAACCGTTCTTTTTATGATATGATCGAAAGGCCTCATATATTTTTTTTAAAATATTCCTCATTACTGTTCAATGAAATCACCCAAGTTTCTTATCAAGACAGGAACTTTCTTCAAAGCACTTCCATGCAATTTTATAATATTAGTACTACAAAGTCATGATTCCCAAAGCACAAAAAAATAAAGAAACAATTCAAGAACTTGAAAATAAAAAATGTAAGGAGAGAATCCTTTTTTATTTCATGGCCCATCCTACATGCCAGAGCTGGAAACCCACTCACTAGCACATGTACCCTATGAGCTAAGAATTTTTTTTCCCATCTATGAACCAACCTAGAACCTTAAAATATTATCAAATTTCACAACAACAAAAACAATATCAAGTATGGGAATTAAGAGAATTGTATTATTCAGAGCCAACAATTGCTATGAACCAATCTCTACAGCTTTCCATAACCAAACCCCCCCAAAAAAAACATGTAGTAACAAAGATAAAATTCCATATATTAAGCCATAGTTTTTGTGATTTTCAGTGGAAATGGTTGTGTTCTGGCCATGTCCACATTGCTGGTTGATCCTCAATTCCTCCAAACATGCTGCAGAGGGTCTCGTCGTGAACGATCTGATCCATCTTTAGGCTCTGAAGGTCTGATCTTGCTGAGCCTTGGAGGATCTGTGACATGCTTGAAGGCCTAATGAGTGATGTGTTGAACAAGTGTTTGGTGCTTAATGTTGTTGAAATGTCTAAGTTCACATCAGAGCTGTTGTCACTTCCATTGCTCCAAGAACCTTGATCAGCTTCTTTCTTTAGATTGAATCCTCCTCTTTCATTTGAGTCTCTACTTTTCAGTTGCATTAGCTGCAACAACAACAAAAAAGAAGGAAGAATAAGAGTTAGATTAGTTGTAACATGCCTATTTTAATATGTTGCAATTATTGAGATAAAAATAAGATTTGTTAATCTTGATCAGATGCACCAGAGAACACTGCACTGACACACTTCTAAAGTGTTTGATTAGCTAATTATTGTTTTATCAAACAGATTGTCCACTAGAGATTAAGGAATCATCCTAGAACATTGCACAAAAGCAAAACATTCTCTAATAAGAGAAAAAAGTACCATCCAATGATTAAGAAATAAAAAATTTCAGACGTAATTACGGTTTCCTATCCAATTGGATGTCCCAAAACACATGACTAATTTTCATTGATGATTTTCTCTGCTAAAATAGATGATTCAAAAACAAGGAGTAAATACAGAGATGCAAATGCTCTGAAAACCAAAAATCAAAAAGTGTATCAATTTCGGGACTATGATGTAATCCATGATTCCACTTTTTTTATATTGGCCATTGTCACTTCAAGCAAACAAAACCCAGATCAAGAACTCAAATCACAATCAAGATTCAAGAACATGTTAATTAATTAAGTACTAATCACCTCTCCATGAAGCTTCTTGTTTTGAGCTTGCAAGGTATCATTATCAGCCTTGACAGCATCAAATTGTTTCTTCAAAACCTCATAGTCTCTCTCCAACTGTTTGGTCTTCCACCTGGCCCTCCTGTTCTGAAACCATATAGCAACCTGTCTTGGTTGCAACCCCAAGGCCTTGGCTAGCTGCACCTTCCTCTCAGGCTCAAGCTTGTTGCCCAACTCAAAGCTCTTCTCAAGAGTCTTCACTTGGTCAAGGTTCAGCCTCTTCTTCTTCTCCCCAAGCTGAGACCCATCATCAGACAAGTCATCATCTTGAATGTCACAAGACTTTTCGACACCCGAAAACGACATTGATCTCTTCATCAAGAAAGCTGGGTGAGGAGCACCATGGAAGTGCTGAGGAGCTCCATGAAGGTGGTCATTTTGGTGGTGGTGGTGATGATGAGATTGGAACAAGAAATTAGTACTAGAAGGTGATGGATAGGCCATTTGGTTATGGTCTTGATCACTAGGAGTGGTAGTGTTGCTGCACAATATCATGCCCAATTCTAGCTTGATTTGAATTTGGATCTTGATTTGTAACAAAAAAATTTAAGAGGGTTGGCTATTGGATAATGGCCTGACTCTTGATCTCATGGGTGACAGATCTTTGTTTTGGTTTTGACAGAGAAATATAGGGAGAGAATGTGTGTGTGAATGAGAGGTGCAAATTGTGTAATATATGACACAAGGTGAGGTGGAGCTTTCTTGGTCCCATCCTCAGATATGGGCTCAACTCAATCTTTAATTCTTTATTATATTTGTATATGTTGGAGTCGGTAATTTAGAACTGAACTTGCGAGAGACCTGAAATTCGACCTGCATTTTTATTAATTTTGATTGCATAAAATGGACATGATTAATAGTGGTGTGTTGAAAAAGAATTGCAGGTCGGGCAACTCACGTACCCACGTTTTTTTGTAGATCAGGTTCAGATTAAACATTTCAATCTAAAACTCAAATTACCAGTTCTATAAACTATTTTTTCATGTGAGATTATGTGTGATTTTCATGTATTTTTGTCTATATATTAAGAGTACACACTCATGCACGGTTAAAAAGTGGAGTTGAAATAAAAATATACAACGGACCCCAACTAACATAAAAATTCAAGTAAATTTAATGGTCAGATCAAACGACAGATCACTTTACATGAGAAAACACATGCACGATGACATTGATCGAACCATTTAGTTTATTTAGAAACTAAACTAAATGGTTCAATGGATCGAACAACACGTTGTTCTCTCCCTATTCAATTAATTCACACGTCTGATCGGTCTAATCATAAATTTAAATTAAACTAAACATCGACTCAAGTTGAATCAGTACTGTACTGTATCTTTATAACATTTGGAGCAATTTAACCAAGATAAATACACTTAAATTAAGATTTTTCAAGTCAACTTGGTAAGAAATTGCAATCTTATGTTCTTTGTAATTGATAAAATAAAATAAAAACATCATGGAGGGTTCAAGATTTAATCCAGAAAAGGAACAGAAAAACATGGTTAATTGAGAGGCCATGTGTGGTGTGATGTGGAAAATTGGCAACATGAAAAATCCAGAAAGCAAGGAGAGAAATAATGGTAGACAAATGGGAATAGATGGCTTATAGTTATATTTTATAAGCAATTTATGTGATGGTGGACCTTGCATTATCATACTATTTTATTGCTGCAACTCTGGCACATAGGCTGGAGAATTTTGGTTTATATTGCATCATAATCTTAACATCTCTTTACATTGGGTGTCACTTTGTATTTTTTTTCTTTAATTATTGAATTTGTGCTTTAGGGGGTTAAAGTTCTTACACAATGGAAAATGTCACATTATCTTGTTACGTTAGAAATTTAGACTTGTGACTGCGAGATCAATGTCAAATACGGACGTTATGATTGTTCTCGACCCTGAACTCTAGAAATTAGGTTTTGGAATAGAGAAAATCATAACATAGAAACATGCTACTAAAGTGTCTTTTTTTATATATAATTCACTTATTTGAATTATTAGTGATGTGAATGGGCAAAATGGCATTTGACCATTAGGTTTAGGTAGTACCAAATTCTTTGGTACACTTCATGTCCACAAAAAAATTGCAAACCAACCATGATAAAAATCATAGGATATTAGGTCCTTGCAAAATGAAATATTATGCTTGCTCCCACTCCCTACAATCCCTAAGGTCTCCCTCCAAACTTTTCTATGTTTGAAAGGTACTAGTAGGTGGGTACAAGCTTACAAGTGACAAATGCTTTGAAAAGGAAATATGTAGGGGAATGGTATTGGATTTGGTGTCATCTTTCATTGATGGATTAATCATTCACTTCCTTTTCCTTTTATTTATTTTTCAAAGTGTACCTTTGGAGAGTGAATTGAGTATTGTATTTGAGACTAATTCTTATATATCATGTTATGTGCAGAGATAACGATACAGATTTCATATTAAAATTTATAATTAAATAGTAAAAGTTGGATCCTGACCCAATTCACATGAAATCCGAGTTGTGAGTTTGTTATGGAAAATGCACGGATTGAATGCAAACTTTTTTTTACCCGAGCGGTGCATCTTTCATGTTATACCCGACCCTTTATGTGCGGGTTGAAAGCATGTCATGAAAAATTTGCAAAGATGTGTCATGATTACTGCAACAATATTTTTTCTCTTTTTTAAGAAAATTTTATTACTAAATCTTATGTCATTACATATAACCGTTGCTCTTCAGATGACTCGAACATGAGATTTCGTTCTATACCACTCCGCTATTGAGATTTTTGGTTCTTTCCTATTTTAAATGCGCAATATTATTTATATAGTATAGTATGATTATAATTATCTATTTTTTTCTCTGTTGCTCAAACTCATGTAAATATAGGTCAAATTTTTAACGCTCGCGTATCCGAGTCCAAATTGTTAGTTGTGTTTGAGACTTTGTGTGATTTAATGGTTGTGGGGTGTGGGACCTACAATAGACCCAAATTGGCCTGGCCTTCAACAAGGTCCTCACATGCTTTTATTGGAAGGTTTAGGGTGGGGTACCCTTCACCCTCCTTGGAATATGGGTGGATCCATGTTATTCCTTGTTGCTCTTTGCTCTCACTCAATATTAATTTAACAAGAAAGTGCTCTGAATCTTCTCCATATGCTCTACTGTTCCCATGTGCCTTGCTCCACACTTCATATCTCTCTTTCAGATTCTTCAACTATAAAACTTTCTTTAATGTTTACAAATGCTTCTTCTCTTCTATTCTTCAACCATACAAATCTTTAATATATTGTAGCATCTTCTATCCTTTAAAATAAGTAACACCACTCAAAGTCTAAAATGATTAGTGGCCTAAGTCAATTAAGTGGAAACCATTTGAATTTTATTCTACTTGGAGAATACAATTGCATTAAAATTCAATAGTAAAACTCTTTTTTAGTCATATAACTGGAATATGAATTAAACAGGATAGTGCATGAGTAAACAGTTTGTATAAGTTCTAGTTATTTATTTAATAACCAAGGAAAAATTATAGGAACAACCTATCATCAATTACTTGTGGTCACCTCCCGCACTAAGCACCCTTGAATTAAAGATTTCAATTTTAGATTATCTTGTAAATTACAGGAGTCATTCCGTCATCGACAGATAATGGTTTGAATTGGATCATGTGATGGGCACATGTTGGAATTAATTTGAAATCCCATGTTTACCCTTTTTCATTACTATTTCAAGAATAAGTTGATGAACATGTCATTTTCAAGCCAGTAAAGGATTATATCATCTAAAAGCTTAGGTTGATAGTTGAAGACCCAATATTAATTTTATATTCTAACACGCCCATAACATGTAAAGAACGAACTCAACTGAAAACTTAAACTAATAGTTAAAGGCTCAATGTCAGTTTTACAGTCTAACGACAAATGAAGAGAAGAATTGTGAGTAAGAGAATATGTGGACCTGAAAGAAACCCCAATCTTTGCATGCAGAGTGGAGCTTGACCAGTTCATCACCATCTTCAAGCAGACTCTGCATGTCAATGATCGGAACCTGGGATGTTGGCGCCGGATAGGAAACCACCGGATCGGCCTGGTGGGGACGAATATAGCGGGCCGGAACGGAGGTGATTGGTTTCTTGGCCATCTCTTGAACACTGGGCACAAGAAGAGACCTTCCTAGTGTAGTTGTGGCAGCTCTTGATTCCATCATGGTTTTGCAAGAAAATACTCTGTACCCAGTTCTCTCTTAATGTCTTCTATGAATTTGTTAGAGAGCTCAAGTACGTATCATTTGGTAAATTATTATCGGTTTTATACACCTAACTTTTGTTATTTTGTCGGTGGGTTTGATAGCAAAATGCCATTTATCTTGAAAAGGATTGGATTGATGATGTGCTAATAATTAATAGACAAAGATAGTTAAATAATGTTTTTTATCTTGTAAGAATTGGATTGACGATGTGCTAATATACACTTTGCATCCATGCATATGAAAGATAGTTAAATAATGTCATTTATCTTGAAAGAATTGAATTGATCATGATATGCTAAAGACACTTTGCATGCATGCATGAAAGATCGATAAATAATGCATTTTATCTTGCATGCATGAGATGTAGTTTTCAGAGGCGAATATTACAAAAATTCATGAAATTATATATTGATCAAATGCAACTTGCCCATACTAAAAAATAGTGTTATTTATGTCTTATCAATACAACGTCCCTATATACACAACACACATGACAACTTAATTATTGGTTACCCCAAATCCAAATCTTTCCAAATCTACCATGAAAAATCTTCCTAATCTTTTCTCATAACATATATATGAAGTCATCATGATCTCATATTCTTCGGCACTTTATCTTCAGGAATGATGATATCAAAATCAGTCACTGTCCACTCTGCAACTTCATCATTGCTAATGTATATTTCTGTTCCTAAATCAACAGATGGCCAATATCTCTCCACTGGATCAGTTTCTGGTTCCTGCAACAATAATACAACAAAACTAGGTAGTTAATACTACATACTACCTCCGTTTCAAATTAAATGTTATTCTAGAGTTTAAATTTTATTTCAAATTAAATGACACTTTCTACTTTTAGTAAATTTATATACATGATTTTTCCATAATACCCTTTATCATGATGACTTTCATA
>JAYMSZ010000871.1:0-16677 GCA_036897665.1 Pelargonium citronellum | reverse complement strand
TAATATTTGTAATGAACTCATTAGAATGTTGAAACTTCTCCATTCCCTACCCTAAACATTTTCATTAATTACATCAAATACATGTGAAAATACATGTAAAAAACATATATGGAAAAATACTTTTCCTTTAATTTAACATAATGAATTAAACTGAAATTAACTTTTAACGATCTTAACTTAAATCATGATTGAAAATTAAGGAATAAATTTATTTCCACCTACTTGGACTCACCTCTAGCTCCTTTGCTGCTTGTTAGCATATTACATCTATATTGGTGGACACTTTTGTGATTTGAGTCGTTAAAACTAAATGGTTGATATCGTTACTGGGATCGAGATGCTGCTTAAAAATTATAAATCAACTAGAAAAATGACAACACAAACACATGGTGCTATTAGGCGCCACATTATATCCATCTCACGATGACGAGACCGCGCTTTTGCAGACTTGCTCCTAGAACGTAGGGCTTCGCTGATCTACTCTATCCAAGGACTATATCCTGGAACACGGCTCCAAAGACTTGCTCCCAAAGAACATACCCTCGATGCTGACTCATCTCAAACCAAGTAACTTGCCTCATTCAAACGCCAACACTCTCATATTGCTCGGAAGCTCAAATTAGACCTTTTGCAACTTCGGCATGACTTGTGTCGCGACGTGGGTTTTTCCAAGGTCAAACTCATTTCACAACACAAGTATAGCCATGGCCACCCTTGTGTCGCGATATTGGTTGAGTTGCTGGCTATTCCACTGTTTGGTTGTCCTGTTTAGGACAAGTCTAAGAGTTCAATAAAGATCGAGACACTTATAATTAGTGTGCATGTTTGAAAGCTTAAGTCGCCTCTTTGGGTTATCTCAAAAGATACTCGCCTCAGCAGATAAGTATCACGACAATTCGTTCTTCTCAAAACTTTAAGACGATACCGTAAGTGTTAGAGGCTTCGATGCTCATCTCGGTGCACGAAGGATGTATGAGAACTCTTGAAATAGCCCGAAGCTCGCGAATGATACGCCCAGGAAGGTAAAGCCTAAGCCAAATGTAGGTCTAGTGAATAGTCAAAATACTCATCTCTTGGTAAGACGAAAGGATCTTTGTTATTGCATTTATTACTCTCTCTACTTTCCGTCTCTAGTGCTGTTATGACAACCGACTAAGATCTTACACACGGTTGAGATAGTGTCTCAGAAGAACATTCATAGTCTTCATTTCATTGTGTTGCATATTAATAATTAATGTAAAGAATATTCATTTCGAGATAAAAGTATAAAATATACTGTATAACTTTTATTTTGAAATCGAACGAGGGTATATCTAAATGATTGTCTCAATTAGGAAATTTAAAATACAAACAGCAAATATTTTTGAACCTAATTTATGTAAATTTGTCCGGACAAAAGTGGTGTTTTACTTTTACCCTTTTTAGATTTAGATGTGGCATAGAATATAAATTAATTGTAGTCTCCCAATATTAAATCATCACACTCAAAGAAAAAGCGCATACGACCGCGACACAAGCCACAGGACTGTACTGTATTGCTGACTTCCCAGTGCAGTTATCAAGTTGGTTTCAACTTTCATGCCACCGATTTCTTAACCAAATCTCCTTTTATTTTACACATCAAAACTAAAATTTAGATGCTAGTCGTTTTCTCTGGTTGCTTCAACATTAAGCTTCCTTTCCGCAATGCCTAACTCTTGAGAGGTCTCATTACACAAAACGACAACAATAATTTATAATTTTGATTTAACAACCTATATATTGTATACGATTTGCAACCACAATCACACAAGCTGGCCTTGTGGAGTTGCCAAACGACAAATTCAAATCCTCCTCCTCCTCAAAACTTCGTTTGTGCATTTCAATTTCAATACCATCCTTTTATTTTTGTAGGCGCTGAAATTCTCATATCCTTGCCTTACATGTAAACCACATGTTATTACATATTTTGACTAATTTTATGTGACATTACACCACTATTGGACCTACAAAGATAGAGATAGGCAGATAGCTGTAAGATAGTTAAGTAAAAAGCAACCTTCATGGTCTATAAAATAAACAAATGTAATATTCATATAGCGGTGGGATCCATTAAATAATTAGAATGGTACAAATTTTTGGTATCAGTGACCACCTAGCAGTAGCTGGACCATCACAAGCACCATCCATGGAGATGAGAATGAGAATTAGATGCCAAACCCGTCAACCATTTCTGGTTGTTCATCAACAATGACCTATCAGATCATCCTTATCTACCCATACACACCACATAATAGTTGTGCCAAATCCAATACAAGCTTTGCACTGGATTTGAATTGCTTCAAACATTTGGGTTCAACCCAAATACGGTATGGTCCTCGAGCAACTTGAGAAGACAAATCCCAAATTCCATAAATTTTGCTAGATATTTAAAGGTCCGACAGTGACGCTAGTTTAAGTCTAGCACCGTCCAGAGGGATGGCCCAAACCAGAGCTGTCATGTGGCACCACAATTTGCATCCATTTCCAATTTGCTGAAAGTGACGTCTCACTTGGTTCAACATTCTTGTGCAATAAAATTTAATACACTACGAAGGAGGTTTACATTTACCATTCGCTTACAATTTTTTTTAAGGGAGATTCACATATATCATCATTTCCCCACTTTAAATTATCGTCACGTCTCCAGTACAGAAAGCTAAGTTACACCAAAAAAAATGATATATGATCATCCTACAACTGTAAGGAGATGGTGTTCACCGTAAACATGCGGAAAGGCTGTTGATCCTCGTCTCCCCAACTGTGCTTTAACCATATACAGCTTTCAGGCGTGCAATCAACTCATCCTGCAAACAGACACCCCAGCCAATAGAGAACACTTTTTTTATTTTGGACCGATTCAAAAGATATGAGACTAAAATGCACATGAATTGTGATTAATACTTACCTTCTTTCCTTTGGGGGAGAGACCTCGGTCCTTCAGAAGTGCACGAAGACGCTCCACAGTCAAACCCTGAAAATCCTTCCTTTCAGCAGCACGACTATTTGATCCCTCTACATGTTCATTAAGAGTAAAAAAAAAACTTTAGTAACGTAAAATGATAAATTAATGACATATGAACAACACAGGCGGGTACAGATCAGAACTTGGGTCTTCTTTATTTAATGACATATGAACAACAGGCAGGGGTACAGATCAGAACTTGGGTCTTCTTTATTGCTTTATCAATCATTTATTTTCCATAACATTCATATACTGGCAGTATGGGTAGTCTTAAGACGAGAACCTGTTATAGGATGGGTTCCATCACAATGTCATGTAAAAATATGACGTACAACTCTTTCTAACCTTCCAATTCATGTTTACATGAAAATTGAATACAAAATTTATCTGGTCAATCTAATTCTTTACACCAAAACATTATATACTAGAACCTCTGATGCACAAACAAGTTAAGAAGGCCAGTGTACACGTGTCACGTACATGTTCAACACTAGTATGCTACAAATACGTACCAACAATGTATATTAGGTTCTGTTTAAATATTTGGATTGATTTCAATTCTGAAATTTGAGATCTTGAAATTCAAATTCAAATTTAATGTTTGTTAAACAACGGAATTTCACAACAATATAAGATCTGTCAATTAAAATCCCATCTTCTAGACATGTTCAGTATTCTATTAGATATAAGGCAAACCCAAATAAAAATTCTTTGGTCATCCAAACATTAATTTTAGTCCTCCTAATCCAGAATTTCAAAATCAAATCTAAACAGACCACTAGGTTTCTCAAAATTGGCTCAACACATTTAACACATGGGTTGTTCATACATACAAAAGAAAAGTGGATAAAGAAACTGAATTCCTTAAACCAGACAGATATTCAACGGATAAAACTGAAGCAAAAGAAATGCCGCACATAAATAATTTAGGCATACCTTGTCGAGAACCACTTTGATTATTGGCTCGCTTAGCTGAAGACCTACTATCCGAAACTCTTTCAGCAACCCTGAAAAGGAGGTGGCAAATATGATTAAAATTAAGACATGAAAATGTGCACATAGGTAACCAAATATAATCATGAATGCAAAAGGAGATCAAAACTCTTAGAACAAAACCATAAGATTCCTAATGCAACTGACACAATCTTACAAATACAGGACAAACATCATACATTCACGAACAATAAACATTACCTCTTTCTAGAACCCTCAGCTGCAGCCACAGCCTTAACATCTTTTGAACTGGAATCAGCCTTTTGTTTCTTAAGCATGAGTGATCTAATCAATATGTTTAGTTGGTTGGTCTTGATATCTTGATCATCTAAATACATGAAGAAAAGTCAGATATTCACCTTCCAAGCAAAACCTTGTCTCAAATCAGAGTTTCATTGTGTAAAATTGTACGGACAAATGACAATCTATTCCAGAGAATTTAGACATGAAGATGTACTCCCTTCGTCCCAAAATGTGTCACTTCTCTAAAATATTTGTCCCAAAATGAGTGCCCTCTTTACTTATTTTGAAAGTTAGATATACATGTGTTTCCAATAATATCTCTAAGACAAGTTAGTAAGAACTACTTGAGTTTGTTACAACAAATACAAATTGGGGTATATACGAAAAAGTCAACCACTAATTGACTTATCCTTCATTTTCTTACAGAAAAAAGAAAAAGAAACATAACACTCATTTTAATACAAAAGGGAGTTATAAATGACAGAAGAATGTTTGCAGATGTGAATGTGAGCTAAAAGAGCACAATAGCCTTTTTGCAAATATAGTTCCTACATTTATCTTCTCCAAATCTGTACATCAACAAAACCTTTGCCACTTATCACTCTCACGCTCACATAGAAAAAATATATTATTATTTATTATTATATAAAATAAATTTTTAAGGTTCCGCGTCTTAAATTTTATAAAAATTGCATATACTTGTGCCAGTCTCGTGTCCAGTTCTCGTATCAATGTCCAAGCAACGTAGACTGATGGAAATTGTATGTCTTGATAGCATTGCATTGACAAGAGAATTTACTTCTATCATTTCTAATAGCTAAGCTACAATTCTTGGCATACTACAACAGACCCAAAAGCTTCTTTCCTAATATATCAAAGCCTGCCCATTTCCGAGAGCATCAGTGAGCAGAATTGACTTCTAGATTGAAGGGCCGAAGCATTCTCGAAGATAATTCCACCAAGTTGATTAAAAGATGTTGAAAACTCAATAATGGTAGGGCAAGAATCAATTTAAAAAACTTGATAACTAATTATAAAAATTAGTTTAATGAGATCATTAGTATTGAAGCAAACACAAGTGAATAACAGTGAAAATTCAAAGAAGTTGGAAACATAATCTGACCAGGGGGTGCTGTGTCACGTTCGCATATATAGACCCGCATCCCACCCTGCACAAATTATGCTAAGAGTAAACAAAAGTCCATAGGAATTCATATGCTAATGAAACTGTAAACTAATAAACAAAATGGGAATGCACAATATATAGAGACAATAATTAAACAAATAATGTAGCGACTTGATCCTCTTCCAGAAAAACAAACCTAAGCATGAAAAATGCATACAATTTCATCATAACAAATAATGTAACGGCAATACACAATAAAGTATTGTCTTTGGTCTCATTCTCTAAACAAAGTGCACATCATGCATAGTTGTGGGCCACCTACGGAACTGTCGCATTTGAGGGTTCACCTTCAAAACCCTCAAATTTGTTGATTTCACTAGCACATCATCACTGGTTTGGAGGTTTTGCCGCAAAACCTTTAAAATTGTTCATTTTATTTACAAATCATCACTAGTTTAGGGGACACAACCGCAAAATCCTCAAGATGTGAATTTCACTTGCAAACTCTCATAATCCTGATTTCCATAGCAGAAACACTATGTTCCAACTCAAAATTATAACATCAATTTAAGAATGTCATGATCTACACATATGGGTGGATCCCGCAATACTCCTCACACAATTGTCTATAGTATCTTAGTTCATATTTTCGATAGATTCCGTTTCCCTACTAAAGTGGGGGCACAAATTTCAGTCTGAATTGTGAATATGCTGAATTCCTTTTCACCAGATGCTTTCTAACTAGAAGAGCACCATGATAACACTTCCACAAGAAAATCTGAACTCTTTCCAAAATCTTGAGACTCCACAAATTATCAGTTTTTGGCAGGCTAGAGATCAACATTATTTGGATAGACCAAAATTAGCTTTTGTACTTAGAACTATGAATGAATGAATGAATGCAGTTTTTACATGTTTTAAATAAACAAAATCTACTTTGTCATGCTAAAGTGCTTATTTCAAGACAAATATCTGACTCTCACATTGGAAGCAAATTCCAATGAAGACACTAGTAATTCACTTGACGCGTGATGTGTGCACGTGTGTGCAGATAATTTGGCCTCATTGCAAGAAGTCCCGATTTAAAGTGCAAATTCTCTTGATGACACACATATCTTTGGAAAAGAATGAACTTGATCTGATATCACCGTTGAACTACATCTAAAACCAGTTTCTGGAGAGAAACTAAAGGAAAATCCATATCCCTAGCAAATGACAAATATGAACTGTTGCCAGTGCAACACGAAATAACTAAATTTCTAAAAATAGAAAAGCATCAAAATCATTAAGATTTTGCATATTCTCATTCATGCATATCTACATTGACTTTCTTATCAATGCAATAAACGTCAACAAAGCCAATAATCCAAAGAACAAGATTCTAAACCCTTTTAGATTGCCTGGAAAACTGAAGTATAAAGTTTCCAATTCACATCACAAAATTCAAAAAAGCAATGACACTACACACAAGTCAGCCAACAATCAGGCTTAATTTACAAATTCGGATGTTCAATAATGCTTTCGTTACAGATTCCACGAAAACTCAAACTAACAAATGATATAAAATTTTAGGGTTTAGAGAGAGAGAGATGACCGGATTAGAAGAGACAACGGTGGAGGAGAAGAGGCCGCGAGAGGGGAGGTTGGCGAGGAAGGGGGAGGCGGTGCCAGGCTTTGGAAATTGATCAGACGGCTGAGAAGGAGAGGCGTCCATGGCGCCTGAAAAGCCCTCGCGAAGCACAGAGACGGACAAAGCGGGATTGAGTGAGTCAAGTGGTACTAATGTAATTCTGACTTTTGATTATTGAGTCATGAACCCACCCCTACCCACTTCCCCTATATATGCGGCAGCGGCCATTTGCACTAATTTCACTTGTAAAAACACACCTCATTTGGTTATTACTCATAATTTGTGATTCCATTAGGGCATGTAATAACATTAAAAGTGGTGTATTGTACGCATTATGTTTGTTATGTTTACGTATGAGTGTGATATAAATTATATATGTTATATAACAATCACCGTCAGGTCAAATAGCCTAAGACGTTTGGTTCTCTTAAGGTCTCAGGTTAAAGCACACCCACTTAGACATCAGATGATTTCAACTAGAAAGATTCTTGTTTTGCGAGTCTATGTGTGAAGGAAAAGAAGAGAAAGTTCTCAAAGTGTGAAGGAAAGGAGTATTAGATTAACATTTGGTGAACTTGATGTGAAACATTAATAAGAAGAATGGAGGATCTAGGAGAGCAATATGTACTCAGCTCGGGGACGGGAGATTCCCTCAAAACCCCATCGACGACCAGAGTTTCCGTTCATACTTCTTATATGAAACCAAAAAAACTTACGAAACATTAATTACAAAAACTAAAAAATCATCCTCGTCATCACAAAATTTGACATGAGACTTCTCATGTCCTTCGCACAAAGAGCATATTCAAATCTCGGGGACGCCCCTTCAACGGCATCTTCAATCTTTCGATCCAAACCCTTGGTTTTTGACACCCATTACCTGAGCATACGAAGTCTCACACTAAAACAAGATGACAAAATATCACTTAGTTCTAACTCACCACTTGTGACTCAAAAACTGTGCCCTCGTTGATCACCCTCACACACTACGGGAGTATCCAATAAGAACAGGGAACAAGTACAAGGAATAGACGAATATTTGCCGTCCTGGAGCCACAACGGGTTAGCTTACAAACTGGGCCACATAACGGGCCTCCTAAAATATTCGATGTAGTAAAGACTAAGAGTTGTGCCCTAGCAAGCGCGCAAGGCAAGACAACACCCCACATCACAATTAGAGATATAGAACAAGCAACCGCCATATAAACAAAATAAGGCGTATAGTAAGAAGGTAATCATTAAAAAGTAGTGCTATCAGTCTTTTCCCTACAACTGATCTAGCTTAAGCATTGAAGGGGATTTAATCGAAAAAAAGTCCTATTTTACAGGCCTAAGAACTCGAAGATAGCATGACGTATGTTTGATCTTAATCACGAGCTCAATAGGAAAATGTTCATATAAAACAATTGTCGATCTTATCAATAATGTATATTTAAAGCTTAAGTTTCAATTTTACAAAGATATCATTATAATTTATATATATTATGCAAGATTATTTGTCTCTCATCATGATTTTATAAAAAATTGTTGTTGAAGGATGTTATTAGTTTGGTTCTCATTTTATTAAGAAACATTAGCCTCAAGTAAATGTCTAAAAATGGAAGCGCAAAGCGCGCAACACTGGTGTGGCCAAGATTAGAAACCGGATCAGTGAACAAAACCATGCATAACAACCCCACACGTGTCTTCATAGCACCAATAAACAAAACCATGGGCTCTCAACGGCCTTGATTTGTCACAAACACAAAACAGAAGCTGCTGTCTGTATTATAGTACGCAGTGAATCCTTAAATATTATTTGTTCTTATTTAAGTCCTAATTAAGATTGTAATGTCCTGTTTCTTGATCACCTTGTTTGAGACAAATATACATTTGTGAAAAGTAAGGAGCAAGAAAGTGATTTTTTAGAGAGAGAGAGAGATGGCAAGTTTACAGCTGAGGAGAGAGGATCGTGAGGAAGAGAATGATCAGTTGCAGGAGGAGAGGCCAAGAATGAGAGCTGAAACACAAATTCAACCCCAAAGGCAATATTCATATCAGGAGAGTCCAAAAAGTCCAGAGGCCAAGCTGGGGATGAAGGTTGGAGATTTGTGGGAGATACAGGAGTCTCAGCTCAGTCCCACTGAGAAGCTCAATGCTTGTTTTGAGAGCATTCCTGTTTCTGCTTTTCCTCCTGCACCTTCTTCTCAAGGTAATTTTTTCAATTCTTGATTCGTGTAAAATGTGTTGGTTCGTATTCGTGTCAACTTTGTCCCATTCAGTTACCGTGTTAAACATAATATTATGTTCAAGTTGAGTCATTTTTGTTATGATATTTCATTTTTGGTGGGAATGTGCTTGCTTGGGATTTGTGTAGAGGTTATATTTGGGAGAATATTGATTATTGGATTGGGAATCTGTAAAATTAGGCCAGCTTTGTTGATTGTTAGAAAACAGATGAGGTATGGATCATAATTCTTTTTTCTTTTCTTTTTTTTTCTGAAAATGGATGTTTCTTTTATCAAAATATAAGCTGAGACTCAGTCAAGCCAATGAGAATACGTCGCCTTAATAATTGACACCTATAACTGATCCAATGAATATGTGGGCGCGAATGGTCCTCATAGATTCATTTTGTTTGTGTCCAGTCTTTTGATATACCCTTTTGGTTGATGACCATTGAGAGAATTGAGGAAAAGGAAACAATGTGTTCATAGTTGTGTTTTGCGTTGTATCATACAATGTTCCTTTGGGGACATCTGATAAAATTGAAACGATAATGTTGTATCATACAATTGAAGTGATCTATGATACTGATTCTCTCAATTTGCATGTCCATTTTTGCTACTTGGCCTAAGCAATTTCTCATTTCTGTGTCCAGTAATTGAGCTAAGATCAGACACCAGTTTAGCTGAAGCTGTTCGGATTCTAGCTGAACATAAGATTCTGAGTGCACCTGTTGTAAACGTTGACGCGTCTGAGGAGGCCAGTTGGATCGACAGATACATAGGAATCGTCGAAATTGCAGGCATTGCTGTGTGGATTCTGCATCAGGTTAGCATACCACCAATCTTTGTGCACCAAACATTTGAACAACTAATATAATGCCATTGACTTTGGATTTCAAAATGAACCCTTATCTTCCTTACTGTCACGTACGGGACCGAGAGAACTGGTCCCGTGCAACCTTATCCATAGACGTCAAACACAGTAAACACATGTTAGGGTAATGAGGTTATACATGTATCACGAAATAGCAATAATCAACGTCAAGTTAACAAGTATAAGAGATTGTCACGTGGCAAAGACCATCTAATAAGGCGCCTAGGGGAGGCATGTTCTTTCAGTGCGTGACATTATGCCCCGTTAAACTGTCTCAAAGTTTAACATATATTGCTCTTGGCAGTCAGAACCTCCATCTCCGAGGAAGCTTGCATCTCCAGGAACTGCCTACGCCATAGCAGCCAATGGCGTGACTTCTGCTGCTGCGGGATTCAACTTAGGCCCTGAATCCGGCGCCATAACTCCCGGAGACTTTTTCGAGACCCTGACTTCTTCCAACTTGTATAAGAACACTGAGGTAACAACATGTCACAGTACTCTAAAGATAAAAGAGCTTTACTTCATCTTTCTTTAAACTAGTTTTTTGCTGATATTTGTGAAAGTACAGGTTCGAGAAATATCAGGATCGTTCCGCTGGGCGCCTTTTCTTGCTCTGCAGCAATCCAATTCCTTCTTGACCATGCTGCTGCTGCTTTCAAAGTACAAAATGAAGAGTGTTCCAGTGCTTGATTCGACTGATGGAAAGATTGATAATATCATTACCCAGGCGGCTGTGATTCACATGTTAGCAGAATGCGCCGGGCTCCAATGGTTCGAATGTTGGGGAACCAAGACACTATCTGAAGTTGGTCTCCCAGTGATGTTACCTAAGACTATAGTCAAGGTGAGTGAAACTTTCTGCATATTTATGCTAGTTAAGTGGTAGAGATGAGAGTGTCGGTCCGGTATATATAGTTTGAGATCATCGTAATATCCATGGATACCGTCTTAAGACCTATATGAACCCCTGAGACACTACCCAGGAGCCTTGCAAGTCCCCGAACAGGACTTCCATTATACGGGTCTCATTGAGTGTCTATGGTCAAGAATTGAGTATTGATGTATTCATGATCTTCTAATCGGGGTCTAAAATGCATATTCGTGTTAGTTTGCTAGCTCGATATTTAGGGTTGTCTGACTTTTAGAGTACATAGTCGGGAGGAAAGGATAATAATCCCGCTAAGAGTTTCAAGGCCCTTGCAGAAGGATTAACGTTATGAGTTAGGGGAGATCTTCGCTTGAATATGAATACCTCGACCCTTTTAAAGTTGTGATGGTATGCATAGGTATGCTAGTAGTATGCACTTTACGGAATCTATTTCTGCATAATATTAGACTGTCCTAATAATTTCCGTCCAACGACCAGCGGCCTGAACTAAGATCCGGGATTGATTTACCTCTTAGATGCTTTGCCTTTTGTTTTCTATAGATACATGATGATGAACCAGTGCTTCAGGCATTTAAGCTTATGAGAAAACTGAGGTATGGAGGGATACCGGTTGTCGAAAAGGGAACTAACAAGGCAATCGGGAATATAAACCTAAGAGATGTTCAGTTCCTTCTCACAAAACCCGAGATCTTTCGCGAGTACAGGTTTGTCATAATCACAACATGTAGTTATTTGAAAATGATGCTTTGAAACAGGCAAGAAATCAAAAAGAAAATAAAAACTAACTCGGGTTTTGGAAATGTACACGACAGATCCATCACGGTGAAGATCTTCCTGACAGCAGTCGGGAACTACCTGGAGAAGCATCAAGATGGGATGATCACGTGCACGAAAGATTACACAATGAAAGAAATGATCAACATGCTGGATTCGAAGAAGATGAACCGGGTGTACGTGGTGGACGGAGAGGGGAATCTGGAAGGGGTGATTACTCTAAGAGACATAATCTCGAAGCTGGTAGAGGAGCCGCACGGCTATTTTGGCGATTTCTTCGACGGGGTAATCCCACCGCCCATGACTAGCAGAGTTTAAGAGGCTCTAAACATTAATAACATTCTGATGATTGTAAGTAGTAACATAGGGAATCACTTTGTAATTAGTGTCTTCCAGTTTCACAAGAACATTTGTTTTGTTGTATCCAGAGAGAGACACTGTTGTGAGCTATATATTCTCTTTTGTAACTAGTGTTAAAATAAAGTAGATCCCATCATCTCCTGGAAACAAAACAAAAACAAATCTAAGTGCAGAACAAATATGCCCTGTTAGAGATGGTGAACTCAATCAAAAACAAAAAGGAAAAGAACATTTCTCTCTAAGATAAACAAAATCATTATATCAAGTGTACAACACATTCACAGCAAGAACCACAAAATATAGTTTGGTTAGAGATTTGCAATTTCATTGGTTCCCAACTTCCCATAAAAAGACCAAACTAGCCTGGGGCCGTTCATACAATCGTAATATCAAGCTTGTATTCAATTCCAACAATATCTTCACCTAAAACATCACATGTGCAGATTCAAGCTTCCCTGTTGACTGCTTCATTGCAAAATTAAACTACAACCTTTACAATCCAAGGACACTTGCACATATGACAGATGGTTCAGAATTATATACTTCTCATTCAATCTAAGGGATCCCAAAAAGAAGAATTCAAGCAATTCAATCAAAATTCAATCAGAGACCCTTCTAAAGAAGTTTGGTAAACATCAACACTGTCTAAGCAAATCAAAACAACTAAATATTGCATAATGGTTCTCGTTACAATGCATAAAACATAGATTTGTAGCGAATCTTCCAACCATCAAACCATAACTGAACAACTCAGCAGCCTAATTTTGGTTTATGAATCTAAATATGACAGCTGAAGGGATTTGATTGTGAAATTTCTACGTACATCCCATTTGCATCTCAAAGCAGCAAACTATCATGATGACCAAAACTTTTACTTGTAATCGACACTTCCTATCAAAGGCCAAACAAACATCTTGCAAATCAGATAAGAAGTTTAACTTCTTGCTTCCTACTCAATTTGGTAACATATAAGAGCAATCTAGAACCATGATTCTTTTCCCTGATCAATTCGTATGTACAAACCATGATTCTAACAAATAAAGGACTTGAAGATGACAAATTTTAAGTTCAGCTACTTATTGCTTCGATTTGTTTAATACTCGAACAAAAATATTATCTAATTGAAGGATCAAATTCCTTGAGAAGCGTCCTGACAAACTAGTACTACAGATAAATGAACTTCATAAAAGTGAGATGCTTTTGTAGGTGAACTTAGTGCATAACAGAATATATTATCTGCAGGCAAAAGCAGAATCTGGTGTAAAGTATGCTCTAGCAGGATAGCACAAAATAAAAAACTTCAATCTCAGAAATCAAGCTTTTGACTTGACCCTCCACAAATTTCACAAAACTGGCATTAAGGATCCATTTATCTAAAGGAAAACAACTTTCACTTAGAAGTTCTCCAAGCAAATTGTTTATTTTCTTATTGACAATTGTTATGGGATAGTGCTTCCATTGAGGGAAAATGACTTCCACTGGAAAGTGTTTTTAGGTTAGTAGTTTTTCTTGTGATATGTTTGGGTGCTGGATAAGCTGAGGGCAATAAAAGAGTTAAGGAAAAAAGTGTTTAGTATTTTTCCGCTAGATATGCTCGGGTGTTGAACTATAAACGCCATAAAGGCACAGACAACACGCCTTTTTAGTTGAACAATGCGCTCTCCGACTCTGCTCGACACAGGACTTTGAGCCAAGTGTTGTGTCTTTAGTCATCCCTTTAACATAATTTTAGTCCTGTGTCCAGTGCCTTGACCTAAGCTATACCTCATTTATGCCATACTAACCTTGATCTACTTTATAATAAAAAAATGTTCTCAATTGCGGCTCCAACTAAAGTCTCCAGAAATTGTTACTGATTTCTACATCCACCTTGCGATACCACTCAGGACTAATGAATCAAAATCTCCTCATCTCAATTATGTTCGTTAGATTGGCAAACTGTGTCTTTTTTTCTGTGGCTCCATCATTCCCTATTAAGACATATGACCAGTCCCGGCCATATAGTTGTCTCATAACAAATTTACATTCACAAGTGAATTCTGCCTTTAGTGCTATGGGTAACAAACTGTACATATCTTCCCCTATGGGCCTTATTGTTACATTTATTATATACTTTAGAAGTCCTATTTGGAATATTATAATAAACTATCTGTCAGTTGTAGAAATCATTCTAACCATATATCAACTCTTGTTCGGTTTATTATTAGTTATTATCAAATTTATGCAGATATGTCTAATTGTGGACCAAATATGAAACAACTTTTCTGCAACCAGTTCATCAAGAAGCCCAATATACATAGAAAAGGTATGGCCATGATATTACTAAAAAGGTAATAGTGATCCATGACAATAAAATACATGAACCATGAAACCACCCATGCTCGAACAACTATATGCTACAGCAGATGTACAAAAACTATTACAATATATAGAGGGGAGACAATAAACTGTCAGAGAAAACCTGTGTTTAAAACATTAACACCAAGAAAATAAACAACATATCATGCTATATTAAATATAGATGAACTGTGTTTCAACTAGTCCTCAATGAAGGAGAGGGCTTACCAGTTACAAGGGTCTGATATCCTATGTACTCTTTCTTCTCATGTAATGTAGAACGCCACCAGATCCTTCAAACAAATCCAATACATAGTTCTCTAAATCCTCAGCTGAGTACTTAATGTATTTTCCAGCATGCCTTCCACTCTCTAGCTGATGAGCAAACCTCCCCACAAATGAACGGTAAGCAGGAAGAACTTTCTCTGATATGGAAATCCTAAGCTCCTCCCTTAATTGAGGATCTGGGACCTTCCAAGCCGTTTGAACCCTGTAGAGTTCTTCAAAGCACGCATTGAAACTCTTAAACCTTTCCTTTAATGCTACCTTAGAGGCATTACTAGAGCTGCCACCAATACCTTCGTCTTTCAAACAAGACAAGACCTTGGTCCAGGAAGCTCTAAGATAACTTGTAGCACATTGGCGGACCAGGCCACGGCGCTTGCGAACCCAGTGATCTCCCAAAAGCTTACCAAGCTCTGAGTCCTTCACTTTCTGCACTATGTACTGGATATTGTTCATCAGAAATATATGTTGCATCCCTCCATCCTCGTAGAGTCTAGATTTCTCCTCCAGGTTAGACTCCAAATACGATAGCAACAAAAACATGTGACGCGCAATCGGAGACATGTCTTCCAACTTCAAATTATCACCACTATCACTCTGCAGTGCATTAAGTTCATCTATGTCACCTTTCAAAAGCGAGTTCAGAGACTCACTATAGTCCACAAGCAACTTAATATAGTTCATCACATATCGTGTCAGTGGATGAATATCACCCCCAGTGATTGGTTTCCTAGAAGCCTCGCTCTTAACAGCATTCTCAAACTCGGCAAATGTTCCTGTCGCCGCCTCGCCCAAACCATCCAGTACTCCCTGTGCCTCACTGATCACAAAGTCATCAGTCATCATCTCTTCCAAATCCGGGAACACATCTGCCAGAGCATCATACATATCCAATATGCGAAACAACTTCTCAGACGATCTTTTCACAATCGCAACTGCCTCCCCAAAATTCAACAACTGCATAACGCCCCCTTTTGTGGTCTCGTTAAAGCAAATCTCTCTAGTTGAGTCCGACCCACTAAAAATCTGATCACAAAGCTTCTTTTCACCAGTCAATAGAACTCTCACAGTAATCTTAACAGCTTGTATCCATTTTTTCATCTTCTCGTCCAAAGTCTTCCACTCTATCTTCTGAACCTCTTCGATACTCAACCTCTCGACTCCAAGTATGGCCAAACACTCGTCCAAAGCATCCCGCCGAACGCTGCTATACACCTGGCAACACTCTTTCTCGTAACCAGCTCGAATCATTCGGTCAGCAATTTCCTTCAACTCCATAACAGCATCAGGATTGATCAAATCGGCACAAACATTATTCCCCAAACTAGCTCCCCTCTCGTGGTAATGCAAACTTCCATTGTCACCATCAGCAAAACTATTCAAATTCTCATAAATCTCCACATCATTCAATCCATAGGAAAACGAGACTCTCCGGATTGACCCGTGGAGACCTTCGGCATCAAGAGGCACAGTGTTCCGGATCAAAATGTGCCGGAACTCGTCTTCTAGCCGAGACATGGCCAGCTGGATCGCGCTCTCGGCGCGGTCCATGACCTCCGAATCGCCCCGGATGCTCAGGTCATCCATCCACAGCCGCCAAGTAATCGTAGGCCACTTCGTGCGAGCCCTCCCAGAGAAGGGAGTGCCTCGAAGCTTCCGTGCTCGAGTCCCACTGGAAAATGATCTTCTCGGCCTCATCTAACCGGCTCTCCGTCTTCATCTTCTTCGACTCCTCGCCGTTGATCAGGCTACTGATGTTGGAGAGACGATTATCAAAGCTAGACAAAATCAGCAACATGTCCTCACGGACCTCCTTGGGGGTGTTGTTGAGGCTCTTGACGATCTGCTGAGCCGTCGCCATGACCCGGTCCTCGCTTCCGCCGCCGCCAATACTGGTGGGTGTGGCCATTTCCAAATTCTTAACCCAAAGCCCTTTTTAAGTTGTCTCTAAAACCACACTTCCAAACCCTTGGTGT
>JAYMSZ010000870.1:0-16677 GCA_036897665.1 Pelargonium citronellum | reverse complement strand
TGGTTGGTGGGATTGTAAAGAGAGATCATGTCGGGGGGTGGAGCTCCAGCAAAGGCAGATGAGCCACAGCCACACCCACCCAAAGATCAGCTGCCTAATGTTTCGTATTGCATTACAAGTCCTCCACCATGGCGTGAGTATCTGATATAGATTCTGTTTCATTGTGTTTGTATTGTAATTGTGCTTGACTTTACAGTATTTATATGTGGATTCTCTCATGTAGAAAGAAGAATTATTATAAATGTATCTTTTATGGTATGTTTTGGTTTCTGAATCCTGATTCCTGTGAATCTATTTGGGGATATTTTAGGCAGCTTTACTTGTAATTTCTTTAACTCTTTGTTTTTTGGATATGCTCTCTCAGTCTGTCTTTCATTGTTCAAAGCTACTTTTTCCTTTCTTTTAGTTGATACCTTTGTATTTTAGATTTGAAACCTCTTTATTTTTTATGATTAAAATTTAAAAAGACTGGAAAATTTTGTATGAAGAAAAAAAATATTCTTGAATACTTTCTGATTAATAAATGTACATATATTTTCCTTTTTATTTTTTTATTTTTACCTTTCTTTTTCAGATGCTGGTTTTGGAAACATGGCTTATGGTTTCTGTTAGTGGTAATCTGAGTTTTGAACCAGCCCTTAATTTTCATAAAGCTACTTTATATGTTTGTTGACTGATTTTTCTGTTTAGAATTTTTTCTTAAACATTTTGAATTTCACTAACCATGTTACATGGTTCAATTGATATCATAAAGGCTCTACCTGAGTATTAACATTGCTATTTCAATCCTGTTTTGTCTGGCATTTTAATTTAATATTTTGTTGCACTTCACAGAAATCAAGCATATCATATTGAGAATTCAAATAAGATTTTGTGCCAATTTTTTTAGTAACTATGGTTGATTGCTGTCACTTACTAAAGAATTTCCATTTTTTTTTACTTATTTACTAATTTTTAAAACTAAGGAATGTGTTTAATGCAGCTGAGGCAATCCTCCTAGGGTTCCAACATTATCTGGTGATGCTTGGAACAACTGTTCTGATTCCCTCTGCTCTTGTTCCTCAGATGGGAGGTGGAAATGTAAGACTCGAGAAAAGAAACTAGAATTGAATGAATGATGCTTTTAGATTATAATATACTTTTCTCCCAAGTTAATTGTTCTCCAATCATGTCTCATATTACATTTATAATTGTTGAAGGAGGAGAAGGCAAAGGTGATTCAGACACTACTCTTTGTTGCTGGTTTGAACACATTGATGCAGACATTGTTCGGGTCTCGACTACCAGCAGTTATTGGAGGGTCGTATACTTTTGTTCCAACCACAATTTCTATCATCCTCGCTGGTCGATTCAGCCAGATGAATGAGCCAGACCCTGTTGAGGTTTTATGTTCAGAATCATTTTAGTCATTTTGGATTGTCTACTTGTCTGCATGAAACATTGAACTGTTCATTAGCATGGTAGGAATATAGTCTGGCATGGGATTTTAGACTCATTTGGTAACATCTGCCCTAACAAGTTTTGCTATGATGCCCTAGGACGTTTTCTTCATAGTAAGTGCAAACATAGGAAATAAGGGAGATAGAGATAGATATATGCATCCAAGCAAGCACCACAGTAATCTTGTTGGACTTTGTTCGAATTTGATTTTGACTATGTGCTCATCTTAATTCAGAAATTTAAGAGGACAATGCGAGCAATACAGGGTTCTCTTATTGTTGCCTCAACTCTGCAGATTGTTCTAGGTTTCAGTGGCCTTTGGCGAAATGTCACAAGGTTGGTCACGTGCAAACTTGAATTTTGGATTCCTTTGCTTTGATACTGTAATTAGCTGTTGTGAACTGTGCTTTGGCCATGTCCAAGGCCATGATGTGAATTACCAGATTAGAAATGGACTAAAAACAATTTTTTTTAAATGAATATGATTTAGTTATTACGACTCATTTCAAATCCTCAAACAAGATAACTTGTAGCCCCTTGGTCTCTTATGGATTCATTACATTATTTGTAAGGGCTCATCACTGAACAAGATAGTTGAATACTTATTGTGATTGTTTTCCTGTTATTCTCTGGCTCATTAATGATTTCATTCCTTCAGGTTCTTAAGCCCACTTTCGGCTGTTCCTTTGGTAGCTCTAGCAGGTTTTGGTCTGTATGAGTTTGGTTTTCCCGGGGTAATTATTTTCAGGCTTATGTTTATGAATACGTTGCAAATATTTTTAACTTCTGGACTTAAACTCTTTCCTTGGTTGTTAGGTTGCCAAGTGTGTGGAGATTGGACTGCCACAGCTTCTTATTTTAGTGTTCGTTTCACAGGTAATGTTCATTGACATGTAATGAGTTATCATTGTAATTGTAACTATCTCAGTTAGTGTCTTTCCTTTAACGAGTTTTGATCTCCGAAACCTCTGATCATCATCTTTACTGATGCATTATATGCAGTATATGCCCCATGTGCTGCACTCAGGAAAAAATATCTTCGACCGTTTTGCTGTCATATTTTCGGTGGTGATTGTCTGGATTTATGCCCATCTGCTCACTGTGGGAAAGGCCTATAATCATGCAGCGCCAAGAACACAAATAAGCTGCCGCACTGATCGTGCAGGGCTTATTGATGCTGCTCCATGGTAAGCTTGTTCTGTATGCCAATCCAGTCGTTCAACCCAACATTTTCTTAACTGTTTGACTTAAAATTTTGGATTTTCATACATTATGGTGCATGGTTATTCTGTGTCTGGCATCCCATGGTATGATAACGGAGCTTCACTGTCAAACTGACTTCAAGTAATGATGTGTTCCCATCATTCTTTTCAGTTTGTCTAATGTGCTTGCATGTGCCATAAACTTTTCATTCTATAATATACTAATTCTATCCCAAAATGAGTGTCATGTCTCTCTTGCATTGTCTCAAAATGAATATCTTGTTTCCTTTGTAGGTAATTAGTTATGTATGAATCACCAATAGTATCCCTATAATAAGTTAGTATCTCTTGAGTTTGTTACTAACGCATGCTCATTGGGTTACAAGAGGAAATGTACCACATTAACTAACTTCTTAGTTTTTCTCAAAATAGAAATCAAGACACATATTTTGGAATTGGACATGGAGAGGGTATTATTTTAGGTAACGAGTGAACTTCAGTGGGAAATAGTAAAAGAGTGGGTGGCTGCGGTCAATGAATTGACGATTGTATGATAGGTGTTGTGGTATAGTTGAGACTTGACTCTTTTAAATTGCATATTGAGTGACATCTTAGGTATAATTGATGCTTTTCTAGAGTAACTAATTTAGTGATGAATTTGCAATCATGACATTGTGTTGTGTGATGACATGTCTTTTAACAAGAAGTTGGGTTTGCAGGATAAGAGTTCCATATCCCTTTCAGTGGGGGGCTCCATCATTTGATGCTGGTGAAGCCTTTGCCATGATGATGGCCTCCTTTGTAGCTCTTGTTGAGGTTTGTTTTTCTCTGTTCAACAATTATTTCTATATTTAAAATAGAAATAGACCATAACTCTCTTCATTGTTTATTTTAGAATTGTTATACCCTTACATTTTTTTTTACTTTTGTGGTTTTCCTTGTCTTCTTTTGCACTCCATTTACAAGTTAAAAATAAAATTAGAATATATATTCCCATCTATTACAGCTTCATGCCATCTTGAAAATGGATGGTCCTATATATTCATTCGGGAAAATCTACAATTGGTATTTCAATGCCGGAATGCCATTTAGCTGAAATTCATTACATTGTATAGATTTTATCATCCAATTTGTTTCATTATGTTCTTTTTTTTTTCACTGCTTAAAATTCAGACGATTTAATCTATAGTCTTCATCATCTGTCCTTAAATGCTACTTATATTTGTTTAATTGCATAATCAGTCCACTGGCGCTTTTTTTGCGGTGTCGAGGTATGCAAGTGCAACTCCATTGCCACCTTCTATTCTCAGCCGTGGTGTTGGTTGGCAGGTAAATTTCAGACTTTTTGGTTCGTATCTTGTTTATATGATGAAGTATGACGATGCAGAATTTGAGTTTATTTATTGCATTCTCTGTTCCATCTTCTGTGCATGATGCATCGTTGTGCTGTCAAATCAGTCCCTTATTGTATCTTTTTATGTTGTATCTCTGCATTCACATGCATCTGCACTGACAAGTGTAAAGGCTTAACCCTGTTCGTCAAACTAGATTTAATGAATCACCAGCATTTTTTTTCTCTACTATACTCATCTTTTGAGTCCAGAAAGATTTGTTTGAGTGTCTAGTCCATAGCTCACTCGTTTGAGATACTTTTTACAGTTACACACCCTGACAAGAACAGTGAAAGCATTTTACTGTTGATATATAGAACTATGAGTGTGCTTTAGTGATAGCTTCATGTCATATCTTCAAGATCTGTTCCCTTGTGTGCGCAAGTTATCATTCTGAACCATTTGATTGTTTATGGTGTCAGGGTGTTGGAATATTATTGTCTGGGTTATTTGGAACTGTAAGTGGATCATCCGTATCTGTGTAAGGCTTCTAGAAAAACCTTAATGTAATACGGTTCAATTGAAATTTATGATTCTCTTATCTTACGTCTCACTTTGCTTGACTTTGAAGGGAGAATGCTGGCCTTTTAGCCTTGACTCGTGTTGGTAGCCGACGGGTTGTGCAAATATCAGCAGGTTTCATGATTTTCTTCTCCATTCTAGGTGAGACTTTTATCCAATACATACAACCTGAAATGTCTTAGGGAGCTTTTTGTTGTTGATAACCAACTTTTTATAATATGCAGGGAAATTTGGAGCCGTGTTTGCTTCTATTCCAGCACCCATAATTGCTGCCTTGTATTGCCTTTTCTTTGCTTACGTGGGTATGTTTTTTACTTGACAAGTCAAAAAGTAGATACGGAACGGTTTATTTTCATCGGTTTTTAGTTCATGATATTTATATATATTTTTGCTTCATCATGGATGTGCAGGTTCTGCCGGACTTAGCTTTCTTCAGTTCTGCAACCTGAACAGCTTCCGGACAAAATTCATATTAGGCTTCTCTTTCTTTATGGGCTTGTCTGTGCCACAATATTTCAACGAGTACACTGCGATCAACGGATATGGTCCTGTCCACTCAGGAGCAAGATGGGTAAGATTCTTATCCATCGTTCCATCAATCTATCTCAATAGTTCCCGTAACTTATCAAACAATCATTTTCTTGCTTGGCAGTTCGATGATATCGTGAATGTTCCATTTTCATCGGAAGCCTTTGTTGCTGGGTGCGTAGCATATTTCTTGGACCTCACGTTGCACCGCAAGGATGGCGGGATCAGGAAAGACCGGGGCAAGCATTGGTGGGACAAGTTCCGCTCCTTCAAGGGCGATGTGAGAAGTGAAGAGTTCTACTCCCTACCGTTCAATCTAAACAAGTATTTTCCATCTGTGTGATTTGCCGAGTCCAGCACTAAGATGGTATCATCGTCAAGCTCGAAAGTTCTTTAACGTGAATCTTATCGTCATCACACGCAATAGCATTATAACATAGTATCTGCAAATCTCAATAGGAACATTTGATTTTATTGTTTTTTGTTGCTGCAAATCCAATGGGAGAAATGGATGTGAAGTTGCAATGAAGCAGTTTCTATGACTTTATGTTGAAATGAGATGTGAAGTTGTATTCTTCAAAACTTTGAACCCATTTGTCCCCAAATATGCACATTCAGTATGTTAATAGTAAGATTACTTTACAAAGTTGCTTAACGGATGATGGAATAAATACTTTTTATGGACGAGATTTCTTTGAATGTCACATGAGCGGTTCTTGATTCAAGAATCGCTTCTAGGAAAGTTCACTCGAGCTCTACGTATCTACTGCGAGTCTGCAAATTCAAATAGTGAAGGAAAATCACATTCGAGCTTTACCAATGAATTGAAAATCGACCTGAATTAACATGACCGGTTTGCAAGGTCAAATAGAGGGTCATCAAAGGGTGGCTTAGCTTTGTTAATTAATCCAGATTTTTCATTAAATATTACGTCTGAATTATGAGATGTTTTAAAACAATAATGAGATCACAATCTTATATAAAAATAGGAATAAGCACTTGGGTTGGGTGGTCCAAAATACAAAAGAAACTCCTAATGCATGAACTTGTGGAAACTGAAAAAACATTCTCCTAATTTTGTTGATTTCTTTTATCTGAGGCACCAACTGTTTTGCCTGGTTTTATTAATAATAATTTGGGGGCACATGAATTATTATCATATTCTTATTATTATTAAAGGACCTACCTCTTGGTCTTGGTTCATGTCTTGTATGATATTGGTATTGGTAGCTACAAAAACAAAAACAATCCTCTGTCACTATATACTCCTTGCTATTTGGTCATTTTTTGTTTGATTGTTCATGCATATTTTCCCATTTATATATGGGTCATGCTCTTATTGGAATGTTTAAGACCTAAATAGTTGTTTGCCCCAACCCACTTGAGTTAATTCATTAAAAGGAGGAGAGATTGAATGTTGCCCACTAATTTTCATTCATGATGTGATGTTAGTTTTAGTTAACTTTCTATGACTAATAATTTGATTGGGACTAGAATCTAGAGGTATGAACGAGACTAGTTTTTAGCAAGTCGCTCAAACTCTTCTCAATTATTGTAATTTGGTTTGAAATAAAAAAAGTTCGAGTTAAACTTTTTGAGATTCGCGAGCTCCATTGTTTTTTCTATTAAAAAAAACTAAAATATGTAGTAAATGTGATTTTAAAATATATTTTATTCTTACGTACATTTTATTTTTCAAATTTGGTTGTGTAAATAAAATTCGTTTACGATCTTACATGAATAATTTAAAGAGTGTAATATTTTCAACCGATCTTATTATATAATATGTATCATGCATATAAAATTTGGATAGGTATGATGTTTAAAACTATTATTCACATTCTTGTTTAAAAACTGTTATTCACATTATGGTATAGACTACTTTATCTATCTCAAAATAAGTCCTCACATTTTCAATTTTGTGAAAATCAATGTTGGGTCAGTTAGAAATATATTTTGTTTTAAACTTTAATTAGTTTTACTTTGTTATAAAATATCAGCAAATCGAGGTAAGTCGATATGAGGACAACTTTGACTCATTTTCATTGAGTCAGACTTAAACCAAAATTCATACATTCGTTGAAACTCAAGCCTCAACTCAAGCCAAAATTGATATGAGAAAAAAAGCACAGAGTGGAAACATATACTTAACAATTCTAAACTTTTCTAGTTGAGACTCCTTGATTGCCACATAATTAAGTAATAGAAAATCAAACTTTTCTTATAGAATAAGCATGGTTGTACATATTATGTTCCAAAAATAAGTATGATATCTTTCAAATTATATTTTAATGATTCTTGTAGTGCCCCCTCCTTCACCCATATGTGATAAATTAACACCATACAATAATCTCTCATTTATTTGGCTACACCTAACACTTTCACATGCCTCCTTACCTCTTAATTACAAGATTTAGGTCAATTAATTAGATTCCCAACTTTAAGTGCAAACTAATGAACTAATATTAGTAATATGACCTCCCATCTCAAGAATCAATTGTTTTCAAGTTAAAATCTATGTTCCTATAGGTTATAAGAACCAATAATTCACTAGATTTTGAGCTTAAATCTCCTCTATTTCCTAATATACAATCATAGCAATAATGATATTTCAAATATTTTTATTTGTGAGAACATAGTAATTATGTTTGTAATCTATCAAACTCTCTGTCTCTAATAAGAACCATACAAATGCATGGTAGGGAGAATTATAGAGCAGATATAATAAATATCTATGACATTTATTTTTACTATTATCTCGACGATGAATCTTGTGTGTAAATGAAAATTAGTCGCTCATGTCCATCTTGTGGCTGATCATAAGTTTTGCTTAACCTCATAAAACTTAATGATATGTTTTAGGGTTGCTTCAGTGCTAAGGTATAGACCATGACTGCATTGGACTCCACAGCCTTCCCCAATATACAAGTCTGTTTTTAAAAAGAGATTAACAGGAGTCAAAGTTACATGATGTTTTAAAGGAAGTGTGTTCTTCTTTTTCCCAAAATAATAACAAAATTACAGCTTCCCAAGTGGATTATCCAATTTTCAATGCCTCTAGCACTTGAGAGTTATGAAGATAATTGATGGCATTGGCAGAGCAGGTTATGGTGTATAAAATAAAAGAAGGTTCTTGTAATTAGGGTTTCAAAATCAAGATATGGGAAAGTACAATTTGGCATGTGAGTGAGTGAGTGGATTCATTTCACATGACTTGGAAATCCATGTGCTATCAATTCTTATTCTTACCTAATTAATTATATATATGAGAGCAGGTTTTGGGTTCCATAATTCAATTACTAAACTCATTCCAGCTATTAGGATCACATTTTATTCATTTTAATATACTAGCTAATTATGAATTATCATATTATGCACCTTTAATTTTACTACAATTTTCTTTCTTTTTTTTATTATTATCAAAAAAATATCTCAATTTCACTGTCTCTTAGCCAAGGAAAAAAGGGTCATTTAATTAATAAAAAACATATTATTTGGTTAATTAATTTAAAAAATTGCTTATTCAATTCTATTACAAATTTTTTAAACCCTCTCACCCCACCTGACTCAAAATGTTGACCCCACGACTTCTCATAAAAATATGTGTTTCTTGACCATTGAGTCATGCCCTAGAGCCGGTTTATATCACAATTTTGAAAAATATCTATAACAAAATTTTATCTTATAACTTATGGGTTGATTTCTGGCTCATTTTTGTCTTTGGTATATAACTTCCTTATGCATATGAGGTTAAGTCATAATCAATGCAAAGAACAATGATATATAATTTTGAAGTGAAATCATATCTTCCAATTACCCATATCTTAATGACCCAAAAATCCTTGTTGGTAAAAAAACAGAGATATAAGAAAGATCCATAATCCATGACACATGACCCTACATGTCAAGGAATCAAAGGTCAAAACTAAGGTGTAAATAGATACAAAATATGTGGTAAGATATGATAAAATGGAAAAAATAAATAAGAAAAAGTGGGACCAAGTGACTTGTGAGTCATTGGATTTGAGAAAAAAAGACATACATGTTGATCTGTATGAATAGGTTTGTTCCCAAATCTTAAAACCCAGCA
This sequence comes from Pelargonium citronellum, assembly GCA_036897665.1. Lineage (NCBI taxonomy): Eukaryota > Viridiplantae > Streptophyta > Magnoliopsida > Geraniales > Geraniaceae > Pelargonium > Pelargonium citronellum. Next base: position 7,504 of record JAYMSZ010000870.1, on the reverse strand, counting down.
TGGAAGCTTTGTCATGGTCCCCTCTCCACTCTCCACTCTCCACTCTCCACTCTCCAATTATATTTTATTATATGTCAATGCACTTTCACTTGCACTTGCTCTTGCACACCAAATTATAACTACACCATTGCCTCTATCATTGTGTATCTTCTTCTTCTTCTTCTACCTCATCATCATCTCAACTACATTCTTGCTGTTCCTATATGTTTTAAAAAGGCATATCCAAAGCATGCATCAAGAAACTTCATTATTATAAATTGTTGTATGTGTTTCTCATTTTACATGTCACCTTTTATAGTGGACAAAAAAATTATGATCTAACAAGTAGAATTGTATAAATTATATATATATATATATGATCGATTCTTGGGCGAGAGCTCATTTTATCGCCTTGAAGAAAAATTTACTGAGTCAGATTGTTCATCCATTATTAAAGGATGTGAAATGAGTTTAGATTGTCGTGAAACAAGTTAGTTTTACTTTATTGATGACAATGTCACAATGGTAATTCAACCTAAAAAGATAGAAACATATTGATTCTTCCAATTGATCATCATAAGTGGACGCCTCTAAATCAAAATGTGGGGCGGAAATGACACATGAACTGGCGCCTGATTGTCGAACCTCAATAGGATCCTTCCGCCTCCTAAAGACAATTGCCTCTAAGACAAAATATAGGACAAAAGCTATGCATGCGCTTGTAGCCAATTTTTTTATTTTTTGTAGGACTTCCCGGCCCCAAATTAACGTGTCAATGACCAAGCTAACACAATGGACGAATTTGGCAGGCCGACTTGAAGCATAATTCTCATCGAATGGCGGGTTAAATTCTATACACCCTTACATTAAAAAAAATTTACACTGACAAATTTTAGAAATTAATGAGCATCAATCTCACACTGATATTGGTATCAGGATCAACCTCCAAACTCACAATTCAGAATTGACACCTTCACAAGTCATCACAATTGATTGGACAATTTCCATAGATGTTTCTTGCTTGTTTAGATTAGGAGTTAGAGTTCCAATCTTAATTACAATGAACTCAGCTTGGTTTGACAAAATTGGATTTGAGAGACACAAAATAAAAGGTAACGCACAAAGAGAAACCTAAAATGAATGCTGATCCTCTCACACGCGACACCCACTCATTATCTCTCCAGTCTCTATCTAGAATATGAGTTGGGCCCACAGAATACAACATCAAAGTTTACTCATCCCGACCCGACCGAGGTGGTAATTTTAACTTCGGATTGGATTTTTCGGTTTCGGATTGATAAAGTCTAACTCGACTTTACCGTGAAACTCTGAAATGACCTCGGGTTTATACGTTTTCTTGTTCGGGTCATATGTCGGGTTTTAATTTTCGAGTCAAATTTCGGGTACCCGACTCAAATCCAAAACGCACACAGCTTCCATAACTTTCACGCTGCTTCTGCGCGCGTGCTCTGTGGGGGTTCGGTGGCTACTACTACGAGACGAGAGTCGCACCCGGGATTCTATCCTATCTAGGCCATGACAAGCACGCCCACGCGCATCTTCCAAGTGCGTGCGCCTCAGTCGCCATGATCACAAATTGAGTGTGCTCGTTAATAAGTGGTTGGAGCATATTTTGCATGTTGGTCAGTCATGTCCCTCTCTTTGCTGTGTGGTCCTATTTTGAATGTATATCTGTATTGAATTTTGGGCCAATTCAGATTTATAAGATTGGCATTTGGGACCATTTCTTCTTCTCAGATTCTTTTCCAAGAACCATTTTATTTTATTTTATTTTATTTTTCAGTCAATTTTGCATATCAATTCGAATCATCTTTACAACAATGGATAAAACTTTTTCTCAGTGCTCACTTCCAGTTCCATGATTTCTACTTATCAATCCAATATTCTCCAATTTATTTAGATTTTTTTATAGTGGAAAACTATAAATAATATCCACATGTTTAATTTTGATTCCCTTATGGGATAATATTATTTTATTTTGTTTCAACAAGCAACTGCTCCAAAGGAATAGGAAATTAGAAATAGATTAGTTCTATATTTCAACATTTGGAAACAAAAAAATGTTTAAAACCCCGATTTATTCAACTTTTATGTTTCGACCTAATTTATCTTTTAAATTTTTATTTGACTCAAAATAATATTGATCCAAATAGATCCCTTAATTTATATATAAGCTCTTAGGGCAAGAACCATTTTGTATCAATATTTAAAAGTTCAATATAAACAAAGTTAGGTCAAAAAAAGAAAGTTCACAAACTATTTTAGACTAAAAAAAATTATAATTTAGTTGATGTTGAAGTGTGTAAGTGTCCCACATCGGATAAATATAAAGAGAATGAGCTAAATATAATGGTGGAAGTCAAATCCTACTAATAAAGTTGATTTTTTAGTCCAATAAAAGAAAAATGTGAGACTCGCACGTGAGGAGGAGTGTTGAAGTGGGTAAGTGTCCCACATCGAATAAATATAAAGAGAATGAGCTAAATATAACGGTGGAAGTGTTGTTGACTGAAAAAAAATAAGTGAGTGTTAAATGAAGAGGTCATGTGACCCTCACATGACACCCACCGCATGTGAGCATCACATGCATTACATGTAACTTCTGCAATATGGTGACGTGGCAATCTTATAGGCTCCATAGGGAATGGGAGTTCAACAATGTGACACCTATTCTGTGGCCTCTGTCTCCTGCTCCATTTCAACGTCCAATCACAACTCGCCACCTCACCAACACACAATTTTCACCATAATATCACGTTTGACCCACTTTTATTTATTTACTCGAATAAAAAACATTTTTATTTTATTTTATTTTATGGTGGGTGGTGGTGGTGGTGATATAAAGAGCCTTGCTTGCTCTGCTTCGCATCTCTTCCTCCTCTGTTTCGCTTGCTCTGTTTCTTCAAAAACCATCTCTGTTTCGCCACCAAATTAAAGATGGGAAATTGTCAGGCCATTGACGCAGCAACTCTAGTGATTCAACATACAAATGGAAAAGCAGAAAAATTGTATTGGCCAGTGAATGCGAGCGAGGTCATGAAGACAAACCCTGGTCACTACGTTGCTCTGTTAATCTCCACCACCCTCTGCCCCGACAAAACCTCCGAGAACAAGCCGGTCCGTGTAACCAGAATCAAGCTTCTCCGGCCAACAGACACTCTTGTTCTCGGACAAGTTTACAGACTCATCACTGCACAAGGTTTGTTCATTCAATTTACTCTTGACGTCTCATGTTGTAGCCTCGGTTGTTACAGTTTGTTCGTTGAATTTACTCTTGAAGTCTTAGGTTCTTGAAGTCTTAGGTTGTAGCCTCAGTTGTTACGGTTTGTTCATTTAATTTACTCTTGAGGTCTAAGGTCCAACGTTGTAGGCTCGGTTTTTTCGCTGACTGATAAACGAAAAATTTACTCTCTAATAGCTAACATGGTTTTTGTTTGATTCTATTTGGTTTTAGAGGTTATGAAAGGTCTGGGAACAAAGAAGCAAGCAAAGATGATGAAAGCTTTGTCTGAAACTGTAGAAGATAAGCCTAAACCACCTTCAGGAGCTGAGACAAGAAGATCTGGAATGGATAAGGAGAATCATCAGGTAACACCATCATTGATGATTTCAAGAATTTATGCAAGAAATGATCTTCTGTTTTTCTAACAACCGAGTCTCGAACTTGATGGTTGTTCTTCTGGTATTGGTCTTATTAATGGGTAGGTGACATAAATTTGTGTTCTTGTTTTTCAGGTGATGAGTGGACATGAAAGACACAGACAGAGGTCAACTACAGCAACCAACGCTGGAGCCACAGCCAGGCCAAGAACATGGCAACCCTCATTGCACAGCATATCAGAAGCTGCTAGCTGATTGTGTTCCTGATCTTTCCCATGTGCCTAGAGACAAAAACACCTGGCATGTTCATCTTCAAAACTTGTGAACTTCAGCAGAGTGTGTACATCAATGGAGGTGTTGAAGAGCAATTAGCTGAGAGAACAAGAGCTCCTGAGTAATGAATGTTCTTGTAGCAGAAAAGTGAAATAACCCACATCCTTGTAATTACAATCCCATTCTATAATTGAACTAGATTTTGCATAGAAAGTACTGATCTTGTTTTGTGCTACTTAATTTGGATTCATGGTCAACATAATTGATATTCAAAATGGGGAAGATTGGCATGCATACCAGAAACTGTGCTTTTGCTCATATCATTCTTTTTGAGGGGTCAGCTATGCTCATCCTACAGTTGAAACAGCATATTTCCATAATTTGAAAAACTTTGCACCAAAAAGGACAAAAACTGCATTGGAACCTAAATTCCAAAAGCAACAGTGCTGCTAGGTCTGACACTGTTTCTGGTGCTCAACAGATTAAGTGTGTTCAAGCTGGAAAATACTGTTTGGAAACATATTATTCAGACAGTCCAATTCATTTTTTACAATTGAGAGGAAGATGATGTCATTTGTAATTGAGTTGCTACAATGTTCTAATGCCAAACCAGTGGAAGTACTAATTATTGGTTCAGCATTTCATAACACAACCAGTTGAGTATTGCACAAATATTAGAACTTACTAGCTACTGGATAGTGTTGTCCCTCAACACTTGATAGTTGAGACCCAATGATCAAGCATATCATTCAACAACAACCTACCCATTAATTTCCATAATAATGGCTAGGTTGGTGTTTCTTTACATGAATCTCTTGGCAAAAATTATTAGGGATTCTCTTGCTCACGATTAGTACCTTTAAGTATAACACACTTAGACTAATCTATGTTCGAATCGGGATGAACCACAAGGGTGGAAAAGCCATTCCTACCAAGTTTTGCCCATGATAAGTTCCTTTAGGGTATAACACCCTCCTCCGACTAATCCCCATTCGAGGCAAGGACTACATGAGCACTCTCCATACCAGGTTTTGACGCAGTTGTATAACTTGTGACTCGAACCCGAGACATCAGGTTAAACTGGAATATGCCAGTTGACCCACACACTCTTTTTTCTGTTGGATAACTTTGTCATACAAGTTGATCTTGCATGCGCAGATTTAGCCAAAAAGGAAACAAAAAGAGCAGAAAGTTGATCATGCTCTCCATGCATGCATCTATATGTTAGTGGGCATTAAGTTTCTAATGCGAGGTGAAAAGTAACCAAATCACAAAAATTAGCAAATCAAGTCTTCTAATAAGATATGCATCGAACATTTAACTGCGCAAGAAGAGCGGAAAGTAACAAAGACCTTCAATTATCTTGTCTGCACATTTTTTACTTTGTGACAACAAATCAAGTTAATCAGCAAATGCAGAATCTTTGTCACTCCCACAGCATCATTTGCTCTTTATCTTTTCATGTTCCACAGCAAGAAAGGCCAATGCTGGTAAAGCAAAAGATAGCTTTTCATTTCTTTTCTTTAGATAAATTGCACCACTTCATAGAAACTTTAACTAGGACAACTGCAAACAGCTCACAATGAAAAAAAAGAGCAATAAAATTATGCATCTTTAGAGCTCATAAAAGTAATTAGAAGTCTTCTTTTTTGGGGCACCAACCATTTGACATAGCTTACCAAATACTATACAGCACCACATAAATCTTGTCTTTATTCATACCAATCATTGAGAATAGAATGTGATTAATGAGTAATGTAGAAGAAAGGTGACCACTTTTCGGGTTTGTGATCTTGGCTTTACCTGGTAGAGCTCGTTGCATCACGCATCCATCTCCGAAATCCAATCCTCGAACACACGTTCGATGGAATAGACTTTCAAGAAGCTGCACAAAGAATTGTTCCTATCAGTTGAAAGTAACATAATTACATTCAAGTATATATGAAAGGACTGATAACTACCTGTAATCATGCAGGAACAGGTTGCTCATGGAAGGTGTGGAAACAAGAAATGGCCCCCACAGCTGAATAGCACATGTCCTCTGGTTAAAGTCCCTGTCTCAGTAGCCATCTAAGAAGTAATAGCTAGATTAATCTTAGTTTTGCTTTCATGAGATAAGAATGGAAATATCCATTTTGAACCCATAAAATAGTTGGCTCATTGAGTATCAAGATACAAAATCTCATAAATATACAATCTTGAAACCATCCCACAAAAAAATACCCAATTTGAAGTGCTTATCCTCACACATTTTGCATACATGTCACATACTCAGTTTAGAACACTAGAAATTAGAACAAGTGAATAAAATACGTCCCACTCAGACTTTTGATCGAACACTTTGTGGGCATCATCCAATTTCACAAATACATGTTAACCAAAGAACTGACTGCTACGTACACCCATAACTGAGCCGTCTAATGCCAACATTTTACTAGCGAAAAAAAAGAAAAGAGAGGTAATGAAATCATGAAAGCACAAACAAGCACAGCTTCAAATTAAAGAACAAATACATACATGGTTTATTCTGAAAAGGACCAAGTAATGCTCATTATTATTCATCACTCAATTGAAAAAAAAAATATCAGCAAACAAGCCAAAACTCTAACAATATTACATACACAACATTTGAAAAGAAACAACAACGAATAAACCAGAACTGCTCTTCTTGTATGACATGATTCAGACTCTCGCTTGGAAAACCCAATATAACACAACATTATCACACCAATAACGAGAAACTTCAAGCTGTTATCACTTAGCTTTCAGCTGTATCTGTAGTGGCTGTTCCATTCTCCTTCTCTGTCTCCGTCTCTGCCGCCTCTACTTTAACAGGTTCATCATGCTTGTCAAACTGGCTGAAGTCCCCTTTCTCTCTGAAAAGCTGGGCCTGGTGGTGTTTGCAGTAGAGACGCTGCTCATGGGCCACGTAATTTGACGTGGTGATCATACAACCTCCGTGTGCGCACCTGAAACATGACTTGTGGTAACATCCGCCATCAACCGCCACCTGAATGGAAAAGAAGTTGCAGTTAGGAGAATGTTTTCTACTTTTCTTCACTTGGTAAAACCCGAGCAGTTTGTTTTTTCAAATGACATATATATTGATGAACGAAGCAAACTAGTACTATCAAAGAATAAACACAGGGCATGGGACGGACCAAAGAGGCTTAATTGCACAAGTTTGGATTATTCTGATCTACAAAATAAGATTTCGAATGGAACTCCCACTGCTGAATACAAGCCACAGGATAAACAAATGCAACAAACAGCACTCGTGCACCAGAAAATTAAACGCTTATACGTCTCCCGGAGTTTGCTTACATAAACAGACAGGCATTTCGGTGGTATGAGAAAATTGGGATCAAAGAATTTGAACCAACGATAACAGGGTTTTATGTTCCTTAGACATAGATATCAATGTTCACAAGAATTCAATTTAATTTAAATTAGACTGATCATTACCTTTTCAAGAGGGTAAACAGTTTTCTTGCAAGCTACACATTTGTCTTGAGTACCAGCAAACATACTTGAAAATTTGCTATTGGCCTGCAAAATTCCACTCAAAGTAAGACACCATTTAAAGAAGAGGTAATATCACATGGCCCATATGAACTATTCCTTTAAATCA
>JAYMSZ010000869.1:0-16679 GCA_036897665.1 Pelargonium citronellum | reverse complement strand
ATCCAAGCTCCAACTCCACACAACCTCCTCCTCCTCCTCCTCCTCCTCTCATCTCTCCCAACTTGGCGGTCCGCGGCGTCCCCGGGAGGTGGTCTTCTGGTCTTTGCCATTGTTGCAATGATCCTGCAAACTGTAAGCATGCATATAATTGATTATCACTACTATTTATTGAGTAAGATCAGCAATCTTTTTTATGAACTGTGAATCTTGATTAGTATGATGTTATGAAATATTTTAACCCAATATGTACTAATTTGCCAAGTATTTATTTGTTAGTTGTCTTGAATCTTGATTGTTAAAGTGCAGTTTTTTTATGTTATAAATATTTTGCACAAGTACTAATAATTTTCTGAGTGCTGTTAGCTGATGGATCTTCTTGAATTAATCTTGATTACAATGTTATGGACAAAATGTACTAATTATTGTTATTGGTTGCGATTCTTGAATATTCTTGATTTTGCTATTTCAATCCTTTTTATTCGATTGTGCTAATTTTCTTGAATCTTGATTATGTTGCTACAATTGTGTTTCTTGAATCTTGAACAAGATTTTACATAAAGTTTGTTTACATGCTTCTGTTCTAGGCATGATCACTTGTTTTTGTCCCTGCATCACATTCGGGCAGATCTCAGAGATAGTGAACCGAGGATCCACAAGTAATTACTATTTTCTCTCTATATCAGATGATTTTTTTAGCTTAGTAGATTCGAGTTCTTGATAGTGTTAATCAATTTTAATGATCTTTTTCATGTTCTTGTAGCTTGTGCCACAACTGGAACACTATACGCACTGGCATGTCTCACTGGTTTTGGATGCTTGTACTCGTGTTTTTATCGATCCAAAATGAGGGGTTTGTATGATTTATCGGAGTCTCCTTGTGTCGATTGCTTGGTGCATTTCTGCTGCGAGGTTTGTGCGTTGTGTCAAGAGTACAGAGAGCTTGCGAATCGCGGATACGATATGGGAATCGGTATGATCAGATTCAGACACTAAACCTTAACAATATCTTCTGATACATTTGATTCTTGTAATCTGCATAAGTTTTCTTGGACAAGACAACAAGGTTGTGAATGAGCCAATGGTATCTGAATTTGATGAGCATCTTCACTCATTTGATTCAACGCAACAAGTCAAATTTTGGTACAAGGACAAAACGATGATGTTTGTTGGTGCATAAACTATGTACACTTGTTGCTTAGACTTGAGACAGTTGTTCAGAAATGTGAATATTTTAGTACAAATTGTTTTGATTTTGTGTGTTTGTTGTTTTGTGGTTGGTGAAAATTGTAGGTTGGGAAGCAAACTTGGATAGACAAAGGCGAGGAGTGACCATAGCTCCAATTCTTGAAGCTCACATGTCTAGAATATGAATGTTGGGAACAAACTCTTTTGCTTCTTGTTGTGTGAAATCATGTTATTGTTTGAGTGTTGTGAGTGTTTTTGTTGATGTTATTGGTCTAGCTCTGCATGCTGGAGGGGGACATTAGTGTTTTCGGTCTGATTACGAGGATTAGTTCAATGGAGTTTTGGGTTGTGTATGTGATGGTCATTTGGGAGAAGAATTAGAACCCAATAATGTGTAAAAGTGATGCATTACAAGTGATTCAAGAGATTCAAGTTGAATGAGAGGATTGTAGCGACTTTAGTCTTGTGATTTATGATACAAACAACTATCAATATGTTTTGGCAGTAGTGCTTTTGCTTTACTCATAGGTCTAAGTATAAAGCGGCTCATGCATTAGCTAAATTTTCTATTTCTTTGTCAAATATTGTAATTAATTAGAAGAAACGTGTTCCCCAATAAATATCGCACATGTTGCTTTCAAAATTTAAGCAATAAAGTACTTTAAAGAGTTACATTTTGAAAAATAAAGTTTTTAATGATTCCAATATAATGAACGGGAAATCTATTAGTGTGCTTAAAATCGTGTCAAAATTTTAATTTGTTGATCAAGTCGTAGCTGACCAATATGACTCGTTGAGCTACTCACAAACAATATACAATGATTTTTATTTATTTTTCACAAAAATATTTTTATCAGTTTGATTCGTTTACTTGAGTTCCAGCACCGAAATAATCGTTAGATCTTGATTAGAGCTAACAATTTGGATCAAAATCTGCAGGCATCTGAAAATCAATCTGAGAAAAATATGATCCAATCCGATCTAATTAGTTTCGGATGAGATCAGATATCATGTTTCGATCCAAAATTTGAAATAAAAATTTGATCCTACGATTGCCACCTCTAGTCTAGACCCAAGTAATCAATTAGATCCATTTTAGGCCATAATAGTACTCCCAATCGAGAACCACTAAACCAGCCGCTTATTCAAGCCGGTTTTGACTCCAAAATCAAATCGGGCCAATAGGTTCGGTCCGATTCGATCAAACGGTCCGGATTGCCCAAAACCCTAACCACCCTTTGCTCCTAAGAAAGGTAGCTTCTTTTTCATTTTCTTGTCGGGAAAATTTTACAGATAGCAGAGATTTTGAGGAGTCAAAGACGCAGATATGAAGGTCTTCAACATCAGCGGAAACACCCTTTCTCTTGCCCTCTTCACTGATGCAACCAACTCCAAGTACTCTCTCTCTCTCTTCCTACCCCACTTTCTGTTTGGTTCTCGAGAAAAAAAACTGAAACTTTTCCTTTATATGTATGTTTTAGAGTGTCTATAAACATCAGACATAGGGTTGATACTAGTGGGTTATGCGTAAAAATACCAGTTAATTAAAGATGGTATAGTATTATAATTTCTATGGCATGTTCTTCTACAAAACAAATTAATGAGTACATAGAGTTGTGGGCATAATTTGTTTTGTGAGATTTGAATAGCCTAGTGATACTTGATTGTTTCTTATCCAGTCTGTTACCGATGAGCATTTGACTTCTGCTGGTTTGTTGCACCTAATTTCCAGCTAAATTGTCATTGTATCACAATTAAGAATGCTTTATAAACTTGCGGATTGTAATGTGAATTGTACAATTAGGATGATTATATAGCAAAACTGTTTGAAAAGAGAGATTGTGAACTACTATGAACATTCTTAATCCAACAAGATTTTTTACAGTGAAAAGATATTGGTCGAACAAAATATTTTAGTATTGAGAGTTGAGATGTCAAGTTGGCCTACAGTGATTTTGAATGAAGTTAGTGCTTATATCGCTTTTATAGCTTGGAGATGTTCAAATTCGATGGGGTGTCATTGGGGTGAGTTTGAATTTGCTCAAAGTAGAGGAGATAAATGGTGACATAACATTAATAAAAACAGAAGCAAAGTTGTGAATTTTATTCCATGAACTATGATATAGCGCTTAACATTTTGGGAAGTTTATAGAAGGTAGGAAAAAAAAAATATTGGTAGAAGCCGGCCTTTTTGATGTAACAGACAACATATCGACAAAGATGTAACAGGCTCATTTTCAAATAAGATGTAAGTCGCATAGCTTGGCAGTGTTGAAACTTGAAATTAGATGGTGTGAGTTTCAATTTGCAAGGAGATGTGAAATTAAGTTTTATAAGAATAGCAAGAAAAGTTTCGAATTTTGTTATCGAGATGTGGTGCTTAACATTCTGAAGTTATCAATCATTTGGTCGTTGTTGTGCGCAGGGAACTCCTAGATCTTATGCAAGCTGGAACTCTAGAACCGGAAGTTGCTTTCTTTAATGCATCACTTGTATGGTTCTTGTATTTCATCGTTCAACCGATCTCATCTCCTTTTCCTATTCAATATTTTGTTTCTCTGATGTTATTTGTTGTTTACAACTGAGGCAGATCCCGGATGTTTTCCCTGTTCTAGCTGCCGCGCATAAGACACTTATAGCCAAGTCCAGGGACTCATTGACCACACGCACTCTCCATTCTGAGCTCGTTTACAATTATTCAGGATCTAAGCATGTAATTCCTCTTTTTTTTCTTCAAACTGCTCAATTTGTTTCTCTTTGAAACCCCTAATTTCCTTGCTTCAACTCTCGATAGATCTCGGAGTCTTTGAAAAGATGTGGTATCTCCGAAAACACCACTTACATACTCGCAGCTCGTTTCAATGCTTCCCCTGATGAGGTTAGTTTCTTTTTTTTTCCACTAATACTACCCATCGCATTAGTATTTTTTTAACCCAAGGAAAACTAAAAACCACATTTACTTAAAACCTTTTTGGATGTTCTGATAGATGAAAGCTGTAGAGAATCTCGTCAATGGAAAAGAGATCGAGTTGGATGAATTGAAAGGGAGAGCAAATGAAGCCCAAATACAAAAGGTCTGCAAATGCAACAATCGATCATTTCTCTATATTTACGCCATCTCTAGCTATTGCTGACTAATGGTTCAATCTTTTTCAGCACTATAAAATAACTGCGCCGGAACTAGGGATATCCACGCTCGAAGATGCTATAGTATGCCGGATTGCTGCTCGTGATGCCTTGTGAGTTGAAATAGCCACCGGACTGCCTGTAGTTACATTTGCATACCTGAATCGATGCTTGCGATTACGATTGTTAGGGGACCGAGGGAAGGAAAAAACATTTACCTTTGGTTGAACAACTCCTGCTGTTATGTGCTATCATTAATCTCAATTTTAGGAATGCTCTAGGGTTTATGTTGAAGTTGAATTTACTAGTTGTACCATAAATGTCAAATGGTAGTTTTGTTTTGTGTAATGTAAAAGAGCTGGAAAATGGGCCGAAAATGCATGTATGTTAATGGGCCGTCGGCCCATTTGTAATCAGTTCTTCCTTCCGTTTGGGACGCGATCCAACCGCGCATTGTTCCTTGCCTTTCAGACTTTACTTCGCTAGCAAGTAAATGCGACAGCGTTTGATCAACGCCAATCGAGTTATATATAAAACTAACCTGCACTCAATCACATGCAATCATACCCAGAGTTTTCTTGAATTTAGCTCCCAAAATAAAAAGAAAGCGAATCAGATCAAACATTTCATTTCCAAATCCCCAAATCTCCTCTTCAATTCCGTCAAATCAACCCATCAATCGATCTCTGTAGCCGTTAGTGTGTTCACGCGCCACCGCCATGGGCGCTTCTCACAGCCGCGAAGGTCTCGATCTCTCCGACTCCGAGGAGGAGGAGGAAGAGGAGCAGTACGAGACGTACGACGACGCTGAGGACGAGAAACACCATTCCTCCACCTCCGCCACGTCATCGGGAGCAATCGACGACGTCGACGCGAAGCTCCGAGCTCTGAAGCTCAAATACCCGCAAACCCACCCTAATTTGAAGAATCCGGTGAAGCTCTACCTCCACATCGGTGGCAACACGCCCAAGGCCAAATGGATCGTCTCCGACAAATTGACCTCCTACTCCTTCGTCAAGTCCGGTGGAGACTCCGACGAGGAGGAGGAGGAGGAGTCTGGCCGTGGCGGTGGTGAGTCCGGTTGGGTCTTAAAGGTGGGATCCAAGGTCCGAGGCAAGGTCTCCACGGATTTGCAGTTGAAAATGTTCGGCGACCAGCGGCGGGTCGATTTCGTGAGCAATAATGGCGTCTGGGCGCTGAAATTTTTCAGCGACGAGGAGTATAGAGAGTTCGTGAGTGAGTTTCAGGACTGCTTGTTCGAGAACGTGTACGGGCTCAAGGCTACGGACGAGAACAAGGTGAAGGTCTACGGCAAGGACTTCATGGGATGGGCGAAGCCTGAGTCTGCCGACGATTCCATGTGGGAAGACGCCGACGACGAGTTCAGGAAGAGTCCGGAACCGGCCACGCCGGTTCGGGCCAACCAGGACTTGCTGGAGGAGTTCGAGGCGGGCGCTAATGGGGGGGTTCAGAGCTTGGCTCTGGGTGCTCTGGATAATAGCTTCTTGGTGAACGATTCAGGTGTTCAGGTTTACAGGAACCTGAGCAAGGGGATTCATGGGAAGGGTGTTTCTGTGAAACTTGATAGCTCCCCGGGGCTGTCGAGTGCTGGGCGTTCCACGCCGAAGAAGGCGCTGCTGATGCGGGCTGAGACCAACATGATGCTTATGAGTCCTATGAAGGAGGGGAAGCCTCACGCCCCCGGGGTTCAGCAGCTGGACATAGAGACTGGGAAGATTGTGACTGAGTGGAAGTTCGAGAAAGATGGAGCTGATATAACAATGAGGGACATTACTAATGATACTAAGGGGTCACAATTGGATCCTTCGGAGTGTACATTTTTGGGGTTGGATGATAATAGGTTATGCCAGTGGGATATGCGAGACAAGGCGGGGATTGTTCAGAACATTGCTCATTCGAATTCACCTGTGTTGCATTGGACTCAAGGGCATCAGTTTTCCAGAGGGACCAATTTTCAGTGCTTTGCTAGTACGGGTGATGGGTCTATTGTGGTGGGATCACTGGATGGGAAGATAAGATTGTATTCGAAGACTAGTATGAGGCAGGCCAAGACTGCATTCCCCGGGCTTGGTTCACCCATCACTCATGTTGATGTTACATATGATGGGAAGTGGGTATTGGGAACGACAGACAATTATTTGATGCTAATCTGCACTTTGTTTACCGACAAGGATGGGAAGACAAAGACTGGATTTAGCGGTCGAATGGGAAATAAAATACCGGCGCCGAGATTATTGAAGCTGACTCCGTTGGATTCCCATCTAGCAGGGACTGACAATAGGTTTCATGGTGGGCATTTCTCATGGGTAAGTTTTCAGGCCTTCCTCTGTCATTATGCACCCTCATTTGTTGCATTATATATAAGTTTTAGAATAATTCTTTAATGTGAACTTAATTAGTTGGTATATGGTAGTTTCTTGTTTGGTACTACAACTACTGCTACTATCTGTTTGTCTACACTGTTTGCAGTCTTGATCACTTTTGGCTTTCATCGTTAATTAGTTGCATCTCATTTAATAGGGTCATAAATGATACTACTATGATGGTGATTTTCTATTATTTTGTAGTTCATCTTGGAGTCAGATAGTGTTAATTTCTGCATTGCTATGATAGACCAATTACTTTGCATATTGTAGCTGTTTGTGTCATTGTGCATAGAACTATCTGAGAGCACTCAAATGACCAGTCCTGTAAGTAAGAAGTGTAAGAGATGGTATGAGAAAAGGGTCCTCTGCATATTCTGTGAGATTTATATCCCGATAAAAGAATAGTGAGCTATTGATCTGCAATGATTCAATTCACTCTTGCACAATAACATATGAATATAGTTGGTAACTATCATCGTAATACATCAGATTGGGATTTATTTTCTGGATAAGAAAAAAGGTTTTATATGGATATGGTTCCATGCTTAGAGACGAAAGGGGCTAGAAGAGTAGCAGATACAATGTGAATTTTTACTAATATCTATTATGGTCCAAAGAGTGATGATATTAATAATTACAAAAGGAGCAAGTGTTTAAACCTATAAGTTTTATGATGTCTTAAGTTCTTGTGTACAGTAGTGTTTAGACCTTATATTTTCTTTGGAGCAAGTGTTTTTGCCTTTTCATAGTTTTGAACTCTGGGTTTGCTTTGTTATTTATGTTTATTATTATCGGTCGTCGTTGAGGAAATATTAATCCTAGAAAGGCTTCGCAGTTCATTAGCAGTCAAAGATTCATGGTTTTGCTTTGAACCTGTGCAAAAATCATTCCATGTCCAGAAGGGACTCCAACCCATAGTTTGGGAGAAAGTTCTTTTCTCACACACCAACCCTCAACAAAAGGTGGACAGGGCAAGCACAAACACATTGAAAGGGTTGATGGGATCATGTATAGTTTCTAGCTTTTATTGGTTAAGCATTAATAGTTTCAGCTGTTCCGGTGTTGAGTAACTGATACTTAGAATTCTAAGGTTGAGTTATTGATTGTGCTGGTGGTAGGAAACAGTATCTTCACTGATCAAATGACTGTCTTAGCAAATCATTAGCATTAATAATTATCTTTACAATATTAGTGGCCAAATCATGACTTCTGTTTTAAAGCGATCGAGTTCAACAGTCCAACCTCTTTCATCCAAGTTGGTTTTGGATTTTCGTTGATTCCAACATCATAAGTAGAGGTGGCAATTGGAGTCACCCTTTTGTGACCACAAGGAAGCTGTGATTGTGAAGCTGTATAAACTTTTATCCATATTCATCTTGTATGGAGTACAAGTGTTCTCATGTGTATTGAATGTGTGTACTGTACAGTGTGTGATATTTCATGCTTTTAGACTACAAACCTTGGGATACAAGTTAGTCTATAATGGTTTCAATAGACTTCAAATAATTGAAATGTTGGGTTTGGCTAACATTTATGTTACCTTTTTCAGGTCACCGAAAATGGTAAACAGGAGCGCCACCTGGTTGCGACAGTGGGCAAGTTTAGCGTGATATGGGACTTTCAGCAGGTGAAGAACAGTACTCATGATTGTTACCGGAATCAGCAGGGCCTTAAGAGCTGCTATTGTTACAAGATTGTTCTGAAGGATGAGTCCATTGTAGAGAGCCGTTTCATGCATGACAAGTTTGCTGTTACTAACTCCCCGGAAGCTCCACTTGTAGTGGCGACTCCTATGAAAGTCAGCTCCATAAGCCTGTCTGGAAGGCGTTGAAACTCGGTGTGTCTGGAACTTGCATGTTATATTTGTACTCAATTTTTCATACATTTATGTGTTTTCATTTTTACCTTGTGTTTTTCTGTGTATTCTTCTATCTCCCTATAGGTAGTAATAGGCTTTCTTGTTGGTATATAGTTCAGTGAAACTGTAAGGAAATTTATGCATGCGTCTGTTCAGATTTACTATATAAGCAAAGCTAATATTAGTTGAAATGTCAATTTTCTGACTTATTGTGAAGTTTTGATGTTTGATCAAACAGTAGGTGTATATTGAGTTAAATTTTGTTAACATCATTTGGAACGTGTTAGCGACGTTTGATTAAAATTAAATCAAATAGTTGGATGAAATCACACGATTCTTTGATGATTGAACTGTATGTTCAATAAATTAGTATTTGATTAAGCAAAGCAGGTGTTAATCATGTACTATTATTTGGTTAATAATATAATAGGGTAAATTGTCATTAGTACCCTTGTACTTGTCAAAGCAATTGAAATGACCCTCGAGTAGTTTTCACTTCTATTTTGGCCCTTTAACTCGTTTATTATTTTGATTTGGTCCAAGTGACCTGCTGCAGGTTACTTGCCTCTACGTCAGCGACAACGCCCCGTCACCCATACACCTCAGCTCTCCTGCCACGTCATCTTCTTCCTCATGCCCCCTCTTTCTCCTATCTACTGTAGCTCTCTCTCCTCTCTCTACTGTAAATGCCTCAATGGATTGAATATGAAGAAATTTTTCATATTCTTCTTCTTCTTCAACCCATCCATGGACCAACAGCAACCACCCACCTGGCACTGTAAGCCAGATCACAATCCCCAAACACCAAAATTTGACCAGCAAACATACACCAAGATGCCAAATTTACACAAACTTGGATAAACATAGCACCACAACAACTGAACACTTCAACTCAAATCCAGATCAGAAAACAAAAAAAACCAGCAAGACCCAGATGCCCAAATTTCCCAAACAAGACAAAAGTGGCACTGAAGATCAAAATGAAATCTCACCCAGAAAAGAAAAAAAAAACTAAATTTGAATCCGAAGTTGCAAGAGAAGCAAAACGGGTGAAATCCCAGAAGCTTGTTTGCAGATAGAAGGTCGAAACTTTCCCCAATTTTTGGGCGAATAGCACAAAAACAAAACTGTAGCAGTAGAGCTAACAGAGAGGTTAGTGAAGGGTCTGAGCTGTTTTATGTTGAAGGATCTAATGCCAAATATAAAAATGAAGGTAAAACAAGAGACAATTTCGGAGGAAAAAAAATCGTTTTTTAAAGAAGAAACAGAACTTGATTGGAGCTAAAACAGTGAATATTTGAATGGAAAATTAGGAGAGAAAATGGGTGTAGATCTCGGAAACAGAAACAGAGGGTGAAAAAATATGAAAATCTGAGTAGCAGAGAATGGTGGTGTGTACTCTTGTTTTTTGGAGGTGCAACTTTCTTGCTTTTTCAGCTAATAGAGATGAGAACAAGAAGGAACCAAAAATCCAAATTTTTATTCAATTGATAAAATAATATTAATAATTACAGCTACAGAATGGGACTCGAAAAATACTTTTTAATGGAGAGAAAAATCACATTGTTTGTGTTCTCAAATTACAATTTTGTCATTGCATAACTCACAATCACATAGATGTAGTTGTAAACCACTAACTATAGTGTTTTGGACAATTGAGGCATTTACAGTAAAGAGAAAGAGGAGAAAAGAGTTACAGTAGAGAGAAGAGATATAGGGTTACAGTAAAGAGAGTAGGCATGAGGAAGAAGATAACGTGGCAGAAGAGCTGAGGTGGATGGGTGGCGTGAAAAAAAAAATCCGACGTGGCCGGGTGACATGGCGTTATCGCTGACGTGGAGGTAAGTAACATGCGACGGACCAAATTAAAAAAATAAACGAGTTAAAAGGCTAAAATAGAAATGAAAACTACTCGAGGGTCATTTCAATTATTTTGACAAGTACAAAGAGTACTGTTGAAAATTTACCCAATATAATATTATGGAGTATATATATTATTGTGACTTGCTAGATATGTTCTTAGTCCAAATCTCTTCGCAAGCTTTCCGGATCTCGATTGTAAACATGTGACTTACGTGTGGTAACACACGGTTAAAGAAGTTCTTATATGTGTTTATTGGAAACCACCTCGAACGCGAGAGTAACTTTGAGAGAAAAAACACAAAATATAGAGAACGTCTCTAAAAAAAAAAGTAATTGAAAGCAATAAACAACCCTAGTATGAATCTTTTTCTCTTACTAAAGAATGAAAATATATACAACAAAATATCTCCACCATGTGTTGATGCATAGTTGATTATTGACAAAGTGGGGTCTACTTAGGGACCCACTTTAAGTTGATCTCTAACTTTCTGGACGCACTGTTCGTAGGGAATAAGTCTAAGATCTCCTTGCGTGTCTTACAAGTATTACAAAAAGGATCGAAACTTATAGGATTCTCCACCGTTTCGGGTTGCGTCCTGGCATATGAACATAGGCAAGTGTTTAAATAAAACCCCGGTAAGGCGTGAACCTTAGAAATGACCTGATGAGGTGATTTGAGGCCAACTCATGGAGACTAGGTGGTGTGGCCTTGGAAGTGACATGGAAAAGATCGTAATAGTCGAATGGTGTGCAATAGAAAATCTACGTGTTTCATCGCAACAAGTTCGAGTTGGTCAAGACGAAAAACTTCTAATGGCTTCAACTTGTTGCGATGACTTTTGTTGCAACGAAGGAGATGTGACAGGTAGTCTCTTGAACGGAATTTCGTTTGAGGAGATGAAGTTACACTGAAGAAAAGATTTCATCATCACGTGAGCAAGTTTCACGGGATGAGATTGATGGCAGTTTGGCGCCACATGTCGCGTTTTTATTCGGTTAGCAAAATTAATGTTTTAAAAATCGGACTGGACCGGCTGATTCGCCCGGTTGACCTGTGACCCGGTGGCCTTCCCGGTCCGGTTGGTATAATACCCGGGGAATGAGTCAGATTCGGTCAACCCGGATAAACCCGGTGGGAACCGGTGACCAGCTTGACTGGGCAAACCGGTTTTGCAGATTTGTTTAATAAATTTGGGCTTCAGCTATAGTTATTGGGCTATGTTTTGATATAAAATAGGCCCAAAATAGTGAGTGATTGAAAATTTATAGTTGGGCCACTAAACAAATAATGAAAATAGTTAGGCCTATTATTAAAATCTAAATAGAAAACCTTAAAAAAATTGCTCTAACCGTACATCTTCCATTCTTCCTCATCGTTTCACCGCCATTAACAAAAAAATAGAGATTTTAACTCTGTATTTTCTTATTTTCAAACAACTCTTGATTGTTGAATAAAATCAAAGAAGCAAAGGGAGGAGAAGAATCATGTTAATTGTTCTTATTATTATTATTATTTTAGCCACCTACCTTGGTTTACATGAGTCACCGGTGACTGTTCAGATTCTGCCGGTGGCAACGATGGTAACTCCGGCGAGCGGCCATAGATATTCCATGATACTTTTCGGCTAACGAAAGTTTTTAAATTTGGTTTGGATTTTGGGGCATTACAGTAGCTATCTAAGTATTATACATATCATAATTTTAAATAATATTTTATTAAAAGTAGTGACCTGCCCGGGCGGCCCGGTTGACCCGGCCGACCCGGCCACATGACCGGTTCAATGTCCGGTTCGATTTTTAAAACATTAATATTAAGGATAACTGATTATACAAATCTGGGAGGGTTCAAGATTGCTCCAACAATGGCCAAACAAATTAAGAACACGATGTTCGTGCCAAAACATGGGCAACCAAGTTTGCATAACCTTTATTTTATAAATTTATGCCACTAATTATTTTATAAATTTATGATTTTAAATTTTTTGTTTCATAGTTCATAACTTCGTCTCATCCTTTAATTTTATTTTTAAAATCTCCCTCAAAATATATATAATATACACATATATTAATTTTTGTATCAAACATGTTATTTTAAAAATCTCTAAATCCCTAAACCTAATAATTTAACCAAAAATCCTCACTTCCTTTATTCCTCAGAAAGCTATGCAGCAGTCGCCTTCAGCTTCAGCTCCTTCAATTATGGAGAGTGCTGCAGCGCCACCAAATTTGTATCTACGCATCCTTATGTCACAGTATAGTAGCAAAAAACGTTACTACAGCTGGTACAAGTTGGATTTTGAACATGAAAAACCAGTGTTGATGGGTTGGAAATTTAGATCCACCGCCCAATATTATGATAAATATGACAAGGTTGTTGCCATAAAATCAGAGATCTATAGCCTCTGCCTCACAAGCTCTAGCAATACCAAATTTTACAATGATGTTCATCGCATAAACACTGCCAAGGATTCATATTTCGAGTCGGAGCCATCAATGCTCAGCAATCGAAAAAGCAGCGATGTTTGTACCATTGGTGATAAGATTCTCATCTTTTACAACAGGGCTGATAATGATGAGCATATTATGGAGATCTTTGATCGAAGTTCTGATAAGTGGCTCGCATTTCTCCCGGAGGAGCTGCAATTGCCTCGTGAATTTAATCATCGTGAATTTAATCATTGGTGGCTCTTATGGTTCGTAGCTGATCATGAAAATGAACGTGTCTTGATGTATGAATGCAAAAGCATCTACGCATTTTATCCCGAATCGTTCAAATGGGAGTACTTGTATCCATGCTCGTATCGAAGATATCCAGAAACCGGTTATTCCCAATCCAATGTCCTTCTCAATGGCATACTATATTATTTTGAGTCGCTCAGAAATATATATAAATTGGAGGCTATGGATATGGCAAATGGCTTGAAACCTTTAAAGATCGTGTGGCCCGATGGGTTTGATCATCGATTCTTCAACAACCCGGTATCCATGAATGCCATTGATTTGGGAAATCACAGGTTGTGTATAGTAGCTCAAAATTATGAGTATTTGCACCCGTTTGGCTGCAATTACGATAGCGATGAGTATTATTACTCGGATGATGATGATGATGAGAATGCTGCGGAAAGACAGAGTTGTGAAGATATGAAGAAACTAAAGAAGCGTTTGGTTATTACATGCTTGGTATTGGAGTTTGAGAAGGAGGGTGTAGCTCCTCAACCTGATTGGGGTCTCCTTCGCCGCAAGACCCGACTTCTTGTCAAGACAGCCTCTACATTTTGTTTTAAGTTTGGGGACGACTTCGTTTACGACAATGATTCGTTTATTAGAATTAGCAATGTCTTGGTTGATTAGAGCTAATAAATGTCACTAGTCATTACTTTGTCTTTAGTTTGATCTCTATAGCATCATTATAAATTGATTACCATATCTATGTAATATGGAGTAATTATGTTTTGATCTGCACACTTTCTTCTAGAAAATACATTGCACTTAGATGGACACACTTTATGAGAAGGAAGTCTGGTCCCTATTGGAGTCAAATTAGTATATATTTTTCGGAGAAGCGTGCTTTCTTAGTCATTTTCCCTCACCTTCCCGTGCATTATAAGATATACAGAGATGCATAACAATCCTCGAGATCATGCCTGTAACACTTTTATGCATTTCACAATAAAAGTGCGCTTGTCTCCTTTTTTTGTCTTGTTGTCGTATACATGTACAGGGTTTCGAGAATGGAGGAAAAGTATTAGGGGTAATTGTTTGCTTCGACCCAATAATAGATGAGGTCCATTGGTACGTTTTTAGCCCTGCGTTGGGGCTTATTCACCATTCTTTCCTGTTTCCATCTTGTATCTTTTCCTTGTCCTTGAGAGTTACATTTCTTTTTTAGGCGGCGTACCCGTGGCAACCTTGGTATATATCAAGTTGCTTTTAAACCTTGGCAAGGTCTACAGGTAAGTTAAATATCACTATAATTTGTCTTAAACGGGTAGTACACTTGTCAATGGGTCATTGGTGGATGAAGAGCTTAAAAATACTGGGGGAAAGTAAAGTTGCATATACAAACAAAAAGGAAGAAAGAAGATATTGAATTTGGAGGGAAAAAATGGAGTTGCTGAAACTGTCCATCTTCAAGCTTCAGCTTCGAGCCCTAATCACCGAAGTTCGAGAACTCCGGGTAAGATCCTCACCACCACCACCATGGCATCACACTTCCTTCGCTTACTCAATTGTGTATCTGAACATTTTCCAGGAAAGAGAACGATCAGCGACCGATCAGCTCCAGCATTTAAGTCAGGTTTCCTTCCGATCTCTTCAGTGTCTTCTCAATTTGTTCAATTTTCGCTTTTAATTTTCCTGTAATAAGCCTGATGTTATTTCTGGCGAGATAATTGGATGTAGAAACACAAGCAGACTGAGGAGGAATACGGTAGAAAGTTACAGGAATTGCAGGCTGAATTGGCCTCGTCCAATGAGATGATACAAAAATTGGAAAGGAAGGTTGTGGTTTTTCTGGTGTGAAATTGCGGTCAATGTGCTTGATGAAATGCTTGTTAGAGATCATACTGGACTGATGAGTTCGCATTGGTTGTTAACGTTTGTGCTATTGCTTGTAGGTGAATAACCTGCAGAATGAAAATGCTTTGCTTGAAAACAACCAGAAGGAATTGAAGGGAACAATACACAACCTACTTCAAACAAGGGAGAGTTTCATCAATGCTTATGAGGTCTGCATTAGCTGCTTCTCTATTTATTTATTTTTTAGCTGCTTCTCTATTAATTATTCATGTTGATTATTCTGATTTCTGTCAGTAAAATATATGATAAAGACCGGATGTGAAGACAATAGAAACAGAAGTCGTTAAGTAAATGAATGAGACTCTATGTGAAGGTGTTGCTGGGCTTCCCCTGACCGAATGTTCTAATCAATGGACCTCTAAAGTGGTTGCCTCACAATGGCAACCTGACCTACACCCTTGTGCTTCTTAGCTGAATGACAAAATCTGAATCTCAATATCTTAATGTAAATCTAGGGTGGCTGGTGATTTTATTTCCCCCCCCCCCCCCTAATGATTGAACAATACCTTCGAAACCCAATTGTTTGACCCATTGGAGCACCACATCGGGGCAAAAATTTGGTTCATCGGCCCTCTTACTACGCACTTCCGAAAATGTCTATGTGACCCAAAAGAAGTGTGAAGTTAACGTATTGTTATTGTTATTAGTTTAAGAAATGAGAAAAACATAAGAATTGATAAAATACCCGATTGTTGATGTATTGAGTGGATCTATGTGAAGCTTAGATTGAGAGAAGATCTGAATTTTGTGGCAACATTTTGCTTGTGGAGTAAACGGAATATTCTTGAAAATGAAAGAAAGTGGACAATTGAAATTGAAGAATTGTTATCAATTTGATGATGAAATGAAATGATATTGAAGGTGTAGTATTTATAGAGTTTTGGATATCATTTTTCACTTTCCAACACCCACTATTCTTTTACATTATTTCACAAATAATTCAATACCACCATCAAATAAATTCGAAATTCAAATTTTTACTCAAGAATCTCTACACATTTTTTTCCCACCAATGATTTCCATCATCTTTTTTAACCCAAAATAATTGCATCAATAAATCCGAAATTGAAAAAAAATTACTCAAGATTCTCTACACTTGTATTTTCCACCATTTATTTTCATATCATCTTTATTACTCATTCTTACACAATATAAGACTTGTCACATCTTCAATTTCACTTTCCAACACCCATCACTTATTTCCATCATCTTTTTCACTTTCCAACACCCACTATTGTTTTCATCATGTTTAAACTATTTCACAAATAATTGAATACCATCAAAATAAATACTTTAACTTTTTCACTTTCCAACACCATCAATAATTCCGAAATTGAAAAAAATTACTCAAGATTCTCTACACTTGTATTTTCCATCATTTATTTCCATCATCTTTTTTACCCACTCTTACACAATATATGACTTGTCACATCTCCAATCTCACTTTCCAACACTCATCACTTATTTCCATCATCTTTTTCACTTTCGAACACCCGCTATTGTTTTCATCATGTTCACACTATTTCACAAATAATAGAATACCATCAAAATAAATGCATTAACTTTTTCACTTTCCAACACCCAATATTGTTTTCATCATGTTTACACTATTTCACAAATAATTCAATACCATCAAAATAAATGCATTAACTTTTTCACTTTTCAACACCATCAATAATTCC
>JAYMSZ010000868.1:0-16693 GCA_036897665.1 Pelargonium citronellum | reverse complement strand
ATGAGCCACAGGAATATTACACTGGTGGTGAAAAGAGGTAAATTTTAAAAAAAAAAATCCCATCTTTTTATAGGTAATTTGAGCTAATTGTGAATTTTAGTTTGTTCAATCTGTGATCTGTTGAATTGGGTTTTCCTTATTTTACTCAAATTTCCAATCTTTATCTCAGTCCCTTTCTAAATTCAATTAATTATGGAAATTGAGTTTGAGGAGATGTGCATTATGTTGACATGACTGAGACTGAGGCATTGTTGGAGTCTTGCATGAATTGATGTTTCTTTTCCTTTTATATTGTCTGTTGTGTTGGCAACCAAATAAAGCTCCGTGTTTTTAGGTTTATCATAGCTTTGGTGAGTCGGAGTTATTGATGAACCAATGTGAAGTCCCTTGTATGGTAATTTAAGGTGTGTCATTAGCATTCCTGGATTCTTGAGTCAATAGGGTTGTGTAATGGAAGCCATATACGGTAATATGTTCAGCATTTGCCCAAATTACTTGCTCTGCACATAGACATAATGGCTGGGCTATTTTGGGATGTTACTTATTCATCGCCGATAATTCTCTGATTTTGACAAGTACTTGTACAACCGTGGACTGCGGGTTGTGGCTGGTCAACGTGTTTGTTTGATGCACAGTTAATGTTACAATGCACAACTCATACTCCGATACTAATTCTCAGAAGTTATGTCATCATGATGTGCTCCGATATTGTCTTGATGGTTTTGGCGTCGTCGATATTGTTACAATAATACTTGCGGTTCATTAATTGTTTTTCTCTCTCTTAATTATCTATTAAATGTGTCGTGGGCTGACCCAGCTCAGGCTCAGCTGTAGGGTGTCTTAGTTATTCACAGCTCTATTTCACCAGAAGCATGTGCATTATCTGTTCAGATTTTAAAGCTCCTTGATACATGATTGTGTTCCATCTTTATAAATTATAACTATCAACCGTCATGCTTCTACTTCTCGTAAATCGTGCATTCTTACAGTTAAAGCTACGATAACACTATTATTTTTATTGTGAGTTCAGTGGAATGCTTGTCCAAGATCCAACCAGAGGCAATGATGTGGATGCTATTTTTAATGAAGCTAGACATGCGGGAGCTGTTGAAGGGCCTGCTGATCACCTCCAACCATCTGTGAGCTCTAAAAGTTTTACTGGAACAGCAAGGTTGCTCTCTGGAGAGACGGTCTCATCTGCTCCTCAACAGCGTCAGCCTGAGGTCGTCACCCACACCATAACTTTTTGGAGGAATGGGTTCACTGTGGATGACGGACCATTGCGGAGGTTGGAAGACCCTGCAAATGCTTCATTCTTGGAGGTACTATTTAACGTTTTGCTTTTTTCACTTCAGGGTGGTTGATGGTTATATTTTGGATGATGTTAAATTGTTAATTGCATTAACCACTTCTATGCGGATAATAACCATTTCTCCAATTGGTAAGAGTCAACAATCCGGGAATTCTTATTTTGGTCAACGAGTGATTCACTTCACTTGATGCTGATGCATAGGAGTAGATAACATGATAATATTTTACATGTTGTAGGATCTTATACCGAAGTTTGTAAACATGAGCGGAGCTGTTGAAGAATTTTAACCATCATAATGAATAGTTTGGTACAAGGGCACCTATTGAATTCCAAAATAGGATTCTGTTTCTTTTACGCATATATGGTGATGGTTGCCACTTTTGATGGATCGGTTCTAGATGATGAATCGGTGCTTTAAATGCTTTATGCATATGAATGGGGCCATCATATTCTAGAGACAACAAAACATGCTCTTGTTCTTTTTTTCTTTTCATTTCTGTTCGTTAGACTAACATGTTCTTCTTCTTTTTTTCATCCAATAGAATATATAATTGGCTCTTCATGTAATATATTCCCATGGATTCTGTTTCGTGTGTATGCAGAGTATCAGGAAATCTGAATGCCCGGGAGAGCTTGAACCAGCAGATCGGAGCACTTCTGTGCATGTTAATCTCATGAGACGCGACGAAAACTACAATGTATTTCCATTTATCACTTGCTTGATATCTCGGCTTTTCGGTTCTTGCCCACAAGTTAATCCTCTTTTGTCTTGTTTTAATTTCAGGAGCCAGAGAGGAAACCGGGTTCATTTCAGGGTGTGGGAAGAACTCTAGGTACCAGCAGTGCCATCCAAGCTTCCTCTGAGACATCTGTTGTGCTCACTTCCCGCAACACCACCGCTCCCACTCCTTCTATGGGTTTGGTCGTGGACGATTCGCTGCCATCAACTTCGATTCAACTCAGGCTAGCAGATGGCACGCGCATGGTTTCACGCTTCAACTATCACCATACAATCAGAGACATCCATGCTTTCATCGATGCATCAAGACCTGGCGGGACGAGAAACTATCAGCTGCAAATGATGGGGTTCCCTCCCAAGCAGCTCAACGATCTCAACCAGACCATCGAGCAAGCTGGCCTGGCGAATTCAGTGGTTATTCAGAAATTCTAGACCGGTTTCATTGCTTCTGGCTTTATGTTCGGTAGGTTAAGGATTCGTGAACTCATGCATGCTTCTATATTTGATTATATGCAATTTAAACCGGCTTAGGCTTGCTTTTGAGCCTCACATTTATAAATTAAGTTTCGATATGTTTGATTTTCATTACCGATGATTGAAGGAGATATTAGGGTTTGTGGGATGGTAAATTTTCGAGTTGAGTCGCACCAACGTACATAAATAACACATTACACACGAAAAATCTAAAATCTGACATAAAACGTGTAACCTGCACTTCTTTTTAGTTAAGTTCGATTTAAACTTTAAAAAATCTTATTCAAAATTGACTTGAAATTCAAATCGTCAGCTCCAGTTTGATGGAAGTCAGAATTCAACTCAATCCAACTAAAAAATCACACCATGAGAGCAATGATGAAAGTGAAGAAAATTTCCATTAAAAAAAGTTGATCCCAAAATTTATTGGGTTAAGAGATGGTCTAATCCTACTTTTGAAATGTGATGATGAGCATAAAGTGACACTTTTATGTACTAAAACTTCAACTTGTCAATCAATCACCCTAAACTAGATTAGGGTCTCAATTAGTGGGTCTAATCTTACTCAAAATGGAGGGATTAATTAGCTCATATCCTTTAAAAAGTAGTACTAAATATGGTTCCATAAAGAGTGTTGTGGGCATGGTGTTGGTTTCTAGAGGAATCATGACCAAAGGGTTGGGTTGGGTGTATTCTTTTTGGTGCTTATTGTTTTTGGACAATTAATTGGACATGACTTAAAGTAAAGAACCCACAAAATATATTACATATATATATGTAAAATAAATAAATAAATTGTTTGGCTTCTTCCTCCTCCACATGGTATTTTTGCTTGATAATTCTCCACAAAGTGGGGCAAATAGAAGTTGCATACTTACACTTTCGATCAGAATTGTTCGAATCTGCATTTCTAAAAAGTAATATGAATACGAGCTGAAAGAGATTTGGATTATGTGTGTTGAGACTAAAATTTGAGATTTCAACCTAGAAAATGTGAATTTCTTCTATTTGTATTCTCATAAAATAAGTTTGTTTCAAATCCAAAATCATATAATACCAAAATCCTATTAAAATAGAATGATTATTGTATTATATATTATATTTTATAGTACCACACAAACTATAATTTTGTGGCAAATGAATGAGAAGTAGTCACAACATGATGACAAATGTTTATATACATGAAAGTAGAAATTTTTTGTTCAATTTCAGCTGATGTTACTTGACATCCTTCTGTTTCTTTCTTCATTCTTGTTTTTATTCAAATCTCAATCATTTCTAGTCAAAGAAGATGCATATAAATATATGTTAAACCATCTTTTAATTTTTTGTATTATTTTTGTGTTTCTTAATTTGTCTTCATGAATCCTTCCCCTAGCCAACAATCATTTGACCAAATAAACTTTGAATTGAACTTCATCATATTACAAAATTTAATGTTAAATGTGTTAATCCATTCATCTTATTCGACTCGAATTTTCATAGATATTGAATTTCGGATATCCGCAAATTTAGATTCAAATCATCAACTCTAATTTATATATAATTGATAATTTGAACTTGAATGTGTGAGTATTCAAAATTTTACTTTTATTTTTTGAGGATTTGAGTTTAAAAGGAAGGAGAAAAGGCAAGTTCACACTAGATCTACATAGTTTCGAATCTGTAAGCACCCGCAGGAACTCAATCTCAATTTTTTATAGGATTGAGTTACATAAAATAGAGTCAACCAAAGTCGGACAAATTCACTCGTTTTTTTTACTTAAAACTCACAATTTGATATGAAACTCTCAATCCGCACTTCTTTTGAACCGATGTTGGATTACATACTTTTATCTTTCAAATTTATATATACTATCGTAAAAGTTCAAATTGTCAATTTTAATATTTTTAAGGTAAACTTGAAATTCAACTTATCATTCTTCCTCATTATTATTTAACTATCATTTTATATACGAGAAAAAAAAAACACTTTGAATAGAAAAAAAAATGTACATTTTGAGATTGAAGAATAGATATTATTCGGAGTGTCCACCATCTGTTTTATCTTTTATCAGCTTTATATTTAACCTTACCTTTTTCTTTTCTTATTTTCCACCCTGAATATTATTATTGATTGGACTTTTTTTTGATTGATTTGAGACTCCATAAAATGAATAATCAAATGCATTACAAGAACTTAGCAAGAAAATGAAGTTATAATAATGTTTTGAAAACTATATTGAAAAATTAAACAAATTTAATGATAAGATCACTAGTAAATTAGTAGGCCATTCAAATAAATAAGAAGTTTTTGGTTAATTTTGATAAATGAATATGAATTTAACCATGACACAATCAAAGAAAATTTACAGACTTGTCCCCATTTTATACCGTTCTTGACTTTATTAAATATTTCAATAACAAATGTTAGTCACGAAGGCAAAAAATATTTAATTCATTATAATTTTCTTTTAAAGTATGCAAGATCTTATATTAATTCAAAATGTCCATAAGCACAATATCCGCAATTGAATTTGGACAGAACGACCCTACCCAACACATAGTACTCCGTCAATTGAAACAAATGATTTGAACAATAAGCAACGAGATTCGCTTATGATCCAAATTGCTAACTTATAACCTTTTAGATAAAAAATTGTCCGAATGAAGACCACGTCAACCTAGCTAGTTTAATTTGCCTCTAGGATCAAATTTCGAATGTTCACAAATTCGAGTCCGAATTGCCAAACTCTGTGTCTTGTTTACCTAACTTCTACTCCACAAACCCTAGGTAGTGTAGTATTATGTATTGACACACACTACACTAACACTAGTCAATAATAGTAGTGATTTTATGTAGTCTAGTACAGTACACAAGTACAGGTGTTGAGCCATCCAAGACCTTTCCTTCTCTTCCCATCAAACCATTATCAACATCTTTTGAAGTCTCTCTCTCTCTCTCTCTCCAACAACAACAAAAACAACTCTGTCTATCAGTTCTCCTGAGGGATGTTCAGAGATGAGCAAGTAACAGTTGTGGCAGTGAAAGCATAGTGCACTTCACTCATCACCAACACAACAAAACCCAAAAAAATAAATAAAAAGCTTTTGGTTTCTTCATTGGGAAGTGAATTTTAAGGGTTTTGAATCTATCTCCTCCTCCTCCTTCACAGTGCACTATCTTTTGTTTTGGCCACTATTGGTTCACTGTTCATGTTCAGACCCAAAAAAAAGTAGCCATTTCCAAGGTTGTTACTGTTTCTTTTTCTTCTTTTTTTAGCTTAAAAACCGGGGGGGTTCAAGAAACAAAGGGTTTTGATTAGTCTTGTGTTGTGTGTTGTTGTTGTTGTTGTTCACTTTTGTTTCTTTTGTTGCAGATCATGGAGGATAGTGGTGGTTGTAATTACTATAACAGCATGAGCATGAGCATGAACAACATGGGTTTTGGAGATAATAGTAGTAGCAACACTAGTGGTGGTGGTGGTGGTGGTCTCTCTTCCATGGCCAAGTTGATGCTCATCAACTCTCCAACCACCACTAGTGGTGGTGGTGGAAATAAGAACCATTTTGTTCCTGTTCCTTGGACTACTACTACCACCAATAACACAAACAGTTCCACCACCACCAACAACATGACTCTTAGGTCTAGAATCATGGCTCATCCTCTCTTTCCTAAGCTCTTGGCTGCTTATGCCAATTGCCAAAAGGTTTGTGTGATCTCCTCTCTCTCTCTCTACACAATTTGTCATGTATTGATTTTGTTGGTTTTCTTGAGAAAAAGTCTCGGTCAAAGAGTTAACGACTGAAACTTGGTCAAACCATTGAGATCGTGATGTCTACATCCGACGCAATGAATTTGTAGGCGGAGAATGTTACGATTTTGTGGAATTTTAAAAAGACTAAGTCTCAGTTGTTAACTCTGTAGCTGACAACTTGATCAATCCATCTAATTTTAATAATGACCGAGTCTCAGCCATTAACTGCAGTGTTTTCTTCATTTTCTTGAGTTTGATGATTCAAGAATCTTTATTTTCTTTTATATTTCCTATGAAGAACAAGGGTTTTACTTTCTTGAACCCTAGATTTTGGAGTAATCTTCTACATGAGGCCAAGAATGTGCTGGTTACTAGCTAGATAGCTACTTTCTTGAATTCTTATTTCTCTATTTCCATATATATCATGATCAAGAATCCACAAGGGTTTTCTTGAACCCTAGCTAGCTGCTTTCTTGAATTCTTGGAGTAATGGTTTTTTGTGCATGTTTCTGTGTTTGAGCTTAGGTCGGAGCTCCACCGGAGATGGTGGATCGGTTAGAGGAAGCTTGTGGATCTGCCATAGCCATGGCAGTGAGGACAGGAGGTTCTTCATCATCATCACCACCATGTGGTGGTGGTGGTGAAGACCCAGCACTGGACCAGTTCATGGAAGCTTATTGTGAGATGCTCACAAAGTACCACCAAGAAATTACAAAACCCTTCAAAGAAGCCATGATTTTCCTCTCAAGAATTGAGTCCCAGTTCAAAGCCCTAACTGTTGATGATCATCACAGTCCTAATGATATCAGTTCTTCTGATCCAATTGTTAATAATTATGGTAATGACCCTATAACTCTAGCCTCTTTGGTTCTTTTTTTTTTGGATATATAACCGGAAACATAGAGTTAATAGCTGAGACTCTGCCAAACCTACGAGAGTATGGCATGGCGGGCATTATCACTCTAAATCGCTCTAGTGATTCTGCTCCCGCTTGATCCAGTTTCTTTGTGTTTTGGTTGAGTCTCTGTCATTCACATATCGACTAAAACTCTTAAATCTATAAGAGAACAACGCGTCAGTAATTAGCTAGCGCTCATACCGGTGAATCTTTTTTTATTTGACTGAGTCACGGCCATTAACAGATTGGCTAAGACTCAAATCCACGAGTGAATGACATGTCACAAATTAACGCTCATACTGGAGTGTACGCCCAAATTAACTTCTTCTTCTTCTTCTTCTTTTTTTTTTTACTAATTGCTTCATTAAATCAAACATTCTTAAACTGTTGTTTGATGGATTCTTTTGTGAGTCCGTGAAGCATGTGTTGCTATCCATGAAAATGAAAAGTGCATAGATATGTATATATACAAGAATAATAATTGTTAATATATTTTATGTATGAAGGTACTTAGGGAAACTTATTCTTTGTTTGTTTGTTTGGAAATGCTAGGAAACCTAGCTACATAGGCAAGTCTATATTCATGCAGATTTGATTCCCATTTCATTATTGTGTTTTGTTTTCTAGCTAACTACATTACTATAATTTATTTTTCTTGTAACCTAATTGTGTTTTTAAGTGTTTTTATTTCAACATTTGAGTTCTACTCAAGATTATTATATCTTGAAATGGAAGTTGCTAAGGTACACCAATATTATATATATATATATATATGTGTGTTAGCTTATAATTAATTATTCACGAACATATTGTCGATATTTGGGATGTCAGGAACACGCATTAATATTGTTTGAATATTCAAATCACTCGTGTTGACACATAGCGTTGTTTCTTGGAGTTCTTTGTTGGTCAACTATTAAGTAAATATGTCGAACTTCACATTGTTGTAAAATTTACCGAAAGAAGTGTGTGTATAAGTTGTATGAACTAATGGGAGCTAATTGATAATTAATTTACCATAAGGCAGCAAATTCCGAACCAAGCTATATATGTATTCTACTTCATAATCTTGCACACGAGCTCTGTTCGATCTTCCATATGTAAAACGTATAGTTTATTTGACGTTCTTGGCCATTGAATCTCTGTGAAGGCTTATGATGATTAGTTCATTGATCTCTTCTGTAATTATTTTAAATTGCTTGTTTATTTATTTATATACTGTCACCAACAAAAAAATGATATACAATAATAGTATATTAGGTTGAAGAATATTTCATTTTCAGTCCTCTCTGGAGGTTGGTCACTTTTGTTATGCCTGACATTGACAATCCTTCTTTGACCATAGTACAGAAAAAAAATGCTCAATTTGTTTTTTTAATCAATTTTAAGGAAATGGAAACATAGTACCTCTTTTTGTATGAATTTCCGGTTTTTTTCTTTGTCTTTTTTATCTGTTTTATTCTGAGTTTAATTTATTATGAACATTCTTGTTCTTTGTCTTAGAACTCTTAACAGATTTTGTTATTAACGACTGGATCTGCGTTTGTGCACTTAGACTTCTCGTTTTGGAATTCAAAAACGGGAAATTAAATTAAGTCGATGTTCTATCTTATATGTAGTCATTGTTCTATATATCTTGTATTTTGAGTTCATTATTATCTATGTTTTGTAGTTAAATAAGTTAGTAATGAACAAAGGTTGGTCCATTTTATATAGTGTTGTTTACAACTAATTTTATATGTCATTAATTGTGTTGAAATGTGATATCTATGCAGATTTACAGTTTATTTTGTGTAATTGTGATGATTTTACAGGGCGAAATGGATCATCCTCTGAAGAAGCCGACGCAAACGAAGCTTATTTCATAGATCCACAAGCCGAAGACAAGGAACTTAAAGGGCAGCTTCTGCGTAGGTACAGCGGATATCTCGGGAGCCTGAAGCAGGACTTCTTGAAGAAGAAAAAGAAGGGGAAGTTACCGAAAGAAGCTCGACAGCAATTGCTCGAATGGTGGAGCCGACATTACAAGTGGCCTTATCCGTCGGTATGCATATAATTTATCTACTAATTCCTTTTAAGAAGTAACAACGTTATCGTTATACGCTCAGGCACACAAATAAGTGCACAAATGTCACGTGTTAGCATAGAGATTGATTGGAAAGTAACTAGCTGTTGTAGGCCATTCGATCTTAGTTTGTGTGCCTTACACTATTTTCGTATTATGAACACAAGTAAGCAAGTGCACAAACGTAGCTATGTGATCATGGGCCGTTGGATTTGTGTTTGTGCACTTGGACTTTTTCGTATTAGGAGCACACTTAAGCACGTAAATAGGTGCACAAATGTCACGAGCAAGGATAGAGAGTTTCTTAGGAAAGTAATCTGCGATTTCAGGCCATTGATTGGATCTTAGATTGTGCGATTCTGGGCCGTTGGATTTGTGTTTGTGCACTTGATCTTTTTCGTATTGTGGACACACCTAGGTACACAAACGTCAAGAGTCAGAACGAGGTGTTTGACTAGAAAGTTACTAGCAATAGTGGGTCGTTGAATATGTAATCGTGCGATTTAAGCTTTTAGTTGAGTTGATCTGTTTCCAAACGCTCTCGTGTCTGTGCGTTTAGTTCGTGCAGATACTACATTTTTGCACGATAGTACATGCACAACTAGGTTAATCGAACGTGTTTGAACGAAACGTGTGTAGGAAGCGCAGAAGCTAGCCCTAGCGGAGGCGACGGGGCTAGACCAGAAACAGATAAACAACTGGTTCATAAACCAGAGAAAAAGGCATTGGAAGCCATCAGAGGACATGCAGCTAGTGGTGATGGAGATGGACACAGCCCACAACCCTCACTACTTAATGGACAGTGTCATGGCCAATCCTTTTCCCATGGATTTCATGCCTACATGAACTAGGGTTTTTTTGTTAAACCCTAATCTCTATATGTTGCTAAATATTGGATACAACAATCTATATATGTTTGTATGTGCTATAAATGTGTAGCTATGCTATGCCTATATATTAATGTTATGTGTAATTAACTAAACATGTATAATATTGCATCAAAATTGTTGCATATTCTATGTTGGTGGCATTTAATTTGAGTTTATTTTTTTTAAGGTTCTAATCGTATTTTTTTTTGTCTGTCACATCGACGAATGTTCTTATACAAACTTGTCTATGCAATGGTACGATTTAATTAGGAGTTGTGCAAATGTTGTGGGGCTGACAATTTGGATTTGAAACGGTTTAATTTTATCTATCTGCGTGTAGGTTGAACTTCATATCGAAATAATGTAAAGTCAGTTAAATTAAAATATTATATATAATTAGTGATGTTGAATCTGAAAAAGACAATATCAAGATAAGTCAAGTGTCGCGTTTATCTTAAGAACGTTTTACATTTTGCATGTAAAAGATGAACATGACCCAAAACATTTGAATTTAGAAAACGATTTAAAATCCGAAATTGTCACCTCCATCGAGCGAGACGAAAGAGCTACAATGGTGGAGCCCGGCGGCTAGACGGGGACTAGTAGTTGGAATTGGGAGCCAGGATTTGGGTTTGGTCACCAAGCTATGGACTTGGTCGTTTACAAACCATTAAATATTATTTTTTTAAACAATAAAAAAACAACAGCAATAAATAATAACAATGATAAATTCCACCCAAAAATAAAATGAAGTAAAATATTTCCATATTGACTTGATACATTGCACCACAACTACCAAGTCAAATTTGTACTATTGAGAAGCTGTATATAAATCTAAATTTACTTGACATGGTCTGTGTATTTTTATAAATAAGCAACATCTTTTGATTAATTAACATGAAGCTCAAAATAAAACTGCAAAGAAAATGAGAATCATCAACTCAGACGAGAGAGGATCAGAAATCCAAGCACTAAAAAATTAATACTAAAAAATTATCAATACATAAAATTAACGATAAACAAAAATTTTGAATACGTAGAATTGTGATCAACTGGCCAGAGTCCGATCAATTCGATCGTGAGAAGTTGATAAGTTCAAATTTAGTACAAGAAGTTGATTATAACATCAATGTAATTACATTAAAACTTTATTATCTATTATTATCATTTTTTTGTCTCAAAAGCAAAAAATCCAAAATTGAAAAGAAAATCCTTAGATCCCAATATTTTTATAAATAAATAAATAAATAAGATGACAAATTAGATTGACCTAGCAAATGGGGCATTATTGCTATGGCCTATAGGAGCAAGAAACTGAGGAAGCTCAAGCATAGCATATCTGATAATGGGTCCCATCCACCTGCAAAGTATGTGATGTGATTGGCTCTTTATTTTTTTGCACCCAAAATTGTAGGGGCAATAATGTAATTCCACACCTCACCCCCTCAGCTCATTCCTCCAACCCAAACCCACGACAGCACATTCTGTCTCAAAACCTCCATTTTGTTTCCAACTTCCAAGTTTTTGCTTCCATTGTTTCCAAAAACAGTTCAGACAGCACAACACTTTGCTGATTGAAAGATTGGATTTTTACCATTTTTGCTACCCAAATTTCTGTTTTTTCTGTTTTCAATTTCTAGAAACTGAAAACAATCTTCTTAGGGTTTATCAATTTGTTGTACCAATTTGTCAACATTTCTATCAATTCCAGCTCCAGTTTATCAGATCTTGCTGTGAAAGTAAGTTTTTTTCTTCTTTTTTCTCAATCTAATTGTTCAATTCAAAGTATATTTTGTGGGTAGATTCTAATTCTGATTCTGGGTCTCCCAGAAATCAGTGTCTTTTGTCATTGAGGTGATTCAATTGGTGTTTTGGTGTTGGATTGTGATTAGGATTTAGGGTTTGATTTAGTTTCTTCTGTTGCACACACATTTTCACCTCCCATGGTTCTTGTTGGTGAATTGTTAGGAATACCCATGATTTTGGGGGCTTCAAGTTGGAAACTTTGATTGCTGATTTTTAGGAGGAACAAAGTTTTGGGTTTGGGTTAGAGTTAGAGTGTTGGGAGTGAGGAGTTGAGAGGTTTGTAATTATGATCAAACAGATATTGGGTAAGTTGCCCCGAAAGCCCTCGAAATCGCCACACAATGACAGCGATGGAGGTGTGAATCCATACTCGAATGTGGCCTCGTCCCATGGTACCAATTCTGTAAACAGCTCTGCAAAATCGTCGAATTTGGGTTCTGGTGCTTCTCGTGCCAACAATGGCACTGTTGGGCCACAGTCAGCAGGTGGGAGTAAAGTGAATCAAGTGAAGAAATCAGCTGTTTCTCATGAGGGACCGGTCACGGTGTCTGGTGTGTATGAGGCATTGCCAAGTTTGAGGGAAGCACCGAGCTCGGAGAAGCAGAATCTGTTCATCAGGAAGTTGGATATGTGCTGTGTTGTGTTTGACTTCAGCGATCCTACGAAGAATCTGAAGGAGAAAGACATAAAGCGGCAAACTTTGCTCGAGCTTGTTGATTATATTTCCTCGGTTTCTTCAAAGTTCAATGAGATTGTAATGCAAGCAATGACTAAGATGGTGGCGGCCAATTTGTTTAGAGCATTTCCATCTGCCAATCATGATAACAAAGGCCCAGAAACGTATGACCCAGAAGATGATGAACCGACTCTGGAACCCGCTTGGCCTCACCTTCAGATTGTGTATGAATTCTTGCTTAGATTTGTGTCTTCATCTGAGACTGACGCCAAACTTGCAAAAAGATACGTTGACCATTCATTTGTGTTGAGATTGCTCGATTTGTTTGATTCTGAGGATCAAAGAGAGAGGGAGTATTTAAAGACAATCCTTCACCGCTTATATGGGAAGTTCATGGTGCATCGGCCATACATTAGGAAAGCTATCAACAATATATTCTATAGGTTCATTTTCGAGACCGAGAAACACAATGGCATTGCCGAATTGCTTGAAATTTTGGGCAGTATAATTAACGGGTTCGCTTTGCCTTTAAAGGAAGAGCACAAGCTTTTCCTTGACCGTGCCTTGATTCCCCTTCACAAGCCGAAGTGTGTATTCATGTACCATCAACAACTTTCCTATTGTATCACTCAGTTTGTGGAGAAAGATTGCAAGCTGGCTGATACCGTAATTCGAGGTCTTCTAAAGTATTGGCCCGTCACAAACAGTTCAAAAGAGGTCATGTTCCTTGGTGAGTTGGAGGAAGTTCTTGAGGCCACCCAGGCAGCTGAGTTCCAGCGCTGCATGGTCCCCTTGCTTCGTCGAATTGGTCGCTGCCTAAACAGCTCTCATTTCCAGGTATTTAGTTTCATATCCTCGACCTTTGTCTTTGCCATATCGTTTTGCTCCGGAACTTAATTTTCTCTTAGTTCTCCATTTTGGCATTCTGAGTATGTGTTTTGTCTCTCTCTCATGGTCCTATTGTAATTGAAATACCAGGAAAAGTCATGATAGAAGAATTTATGATTTCCTATCATATCGTTGGACAAAATATCTTTAACATGAAGATTTCAAAATTAATATATGAAGTCTGAGTTACCTTAGGAATGATAATTTATACACTGGAAGGTAGTATTGCTCACCGTTGTAAATATAATCCAATACAAGTTTTGCAAGAGAAATATGTGAGGAACATTAAATCCACTGAACAATTAAATATATTGGAGATACCGTTGATTGTTGTGAATGCGGTCATGTATTGATGGAATTAATTAATGAAGTTGACTTTCTTTTAAACTTTCTGTATTGATGTGGATTATGTACTCCGCTTCATTGTGACCTTTCCAGGAGAGGCTCTAGAGTTGATGAATACAGCCTAAGCCAATAATAACATGACACCTCATTACATTTCGCCCGTACCCACCTCAATGAATTTACACGCCCCGCCAGGCAATATAAATTTTAATGAGGCGTCGTAACCTCATTGGTGACACTTTGAATCCAAATTTTCTTATGAAATCTCTCTCTCTCTCTCCTTGTATGTATATCATGTTCTTTTGTAGTTGAATTGTTTCTATATGGGTGGGGGTAGGATTTGAATAGCTGGGTTACGAATGGGGCTTATCATCCACCTTTGACCTACCATAGGTCTCTAGCATTAGCTGGCACTTTTGTCTAGCATGGTATCTTTTTTTCATTGGCTCAATAATTTCATTTTTTGTTTGTTTTATTCTATTTGTTTCAACTTCATATGGTGAGTCCTAGAATATGAATTGTTTTCAATAATATGCAACAACCATCTTGAATCCGGATCCCGACTAATGAGTAATGACTCCCACTATTATAAAGATTTTGGAAAATTGTTTCTTAATTTAGTTCCATCATTACAAGTATAGGCCAATATGTCTGTATGTTGGACACACAACCAGTGATATGTGTTAAATTTGGTACTACGACGTGGAAGATTGTTTGTGTTATGGTTGAAAAGCCCGTATAGAATGCTATAACAAAACACCATGAAAATATACTCTTCATCATGAAAAGAATGACATGGATCTCAATTAGGCTCCTTATCATCTTTCTCTTGCAGGTGGCTGAGCGTGCATTGTTTTTGTGGAACAACGACCACATCAGAAATTTGATCACGCAGAATCGCAAGGTGATATTACCAATAATCTTCCCGGCTTTGGAGAAAAACACGCGAGACCACTGGAACCAAGCTGTGCAGAGCCTTACACTGAACGTAAGGAAGATATTTGCAGACGCTGACCAAGAGCTCTTTGACGAGTGCTTGGCCAGATTCCAAGAAGCTACAGCCAAGGAGGGAGAGACAAGTGAGAAGCGGGAAATGACATGGAAGCGCTTGGAAGATGTAGCCGCCTCCGGAGCAGTAAGCAACGAGCCAGTGCTCGTTTCCAAGTTTGTCTCCTCCCTGGCCATTGCTAACAGCACAAACGCAAGAGCTACTGTCGGTAGCTGAGAACTGCAATGCATGGAAGTCGGAGAAGTTCATTCATGATATAGGAGTTCGGCTTCACTTCTCTTGGTTTTTCTTGGTACGACTTTTTTCCTCTCACGGAGGAAATATGAAGGTCGGGTTTTGTGGATACTGAATTTGCTCCTATTCTTGGGTTGTTGGCTCTTTCCATTTCTTGTGTTTTGTATCATAAGGTATCATATATAGAGGTAGTGCCTTTCTACTTCATAATATTTGTATTGATTTTCTGTAACAAGGCAAAGAGGTTTTCTTATAATGTTTAGCTTTGTTGATTTATACCCTTCTCTGCCTTTTTAGCTGTTTTTGTGATTTAACTTTTGGAGCTAAACTTAGCATCATTTCAGTATTCTAATTGTACTTAATGCTTGGTGAGACAGTCATGTAATAAAAGAAGCATGTTTTTAAGTTTATTTCAGTGGAATGCAGCAGCATTAAAACACGACACACGACAAGAAATTAGCGTGATTGGGCTCACACATTTTTTGGTCGTGTTGTGTGTTGAGCCTTCAAAACACGCACGCACAATATGTCAACATAAGGTGCAAAAGTGTCATGTTCGTAATATATAATACAAAAACAAACATTTTACTATTATATATTTTTTCTTTTGAAGATAAGCTGATCAACACACAGCACAAGCTTCAGCTCTCTACAACACAGAATCTAACAATTCAACAACATTTTATTCTTCTCTCTATTCTTGTGAGTTTTTGCATTGACAAAACACCAATGCATCAATCTACAAACACTATATACAGAAACTCAGAAACTGCAACACAAATCTTCATGGAATCATCAGCTAGATGGTTTTGGTTTTGGTCCCCACACCTTTGAGAATTGCATTATCAGAGAACTGTCTTCAACTTTTTCCTGCCTCTCCATATGCCACTTCTTTGATGTGTTCTCAGCCTGAAATAGAGAACAAGTTAGTTTTTGCAGACAAAACAAAAATCATTAGGTTAAACCGAGTAACAGCATACGCAGGTCTGATTGTACGCACCCAAGCTCTTAATGGAATCAACCGCTCTCTAAACGTGTCAAATTTTGGCTGGACTAGTTCACCAGGTTTGGTACGAACATCTTCAATCTGTCAAAACACCAAAGAAACATGACGTATATTTCATTGAGAGGCCTTGGTGGTATGTATATGGACATGTATAATGCAGGCCATTGTACGTGCTTCATGAAGTGAATTTATCGGTAGTTCTTTTGAAAGAGAAACAAGGCATGAAAGGTTTACACTTACATTGTGAATTTCAAGTTTGTTGATGGCCATTCTCAGCAACAAGGTTGCACCTCCAAAGACAATTGTCGTAGCAATAACAAATGCCTTTCCCGCTACAATTGAAAACAAAAAGAAAGGCAAATAATAATTACACGGGATAACAAAGTGATGATCTTTATATGCAACACGTTCAAGCAAAACTGACCCCATTGTTGGTTTGTCGGAAATTATTTGACAAAAGAAGGAACGTGATTCACCACTAAAAATCGAGAATAAATCGACCAACGAACGAGCGACACGTGGCTTGCTCGTGTGGTCAAAGAAAGGTCAAAAAGAAGTCAAAGACGGTCAAAAAAACCATGACGTCCAAGTACCCGCACTGCCGGACTACGCCCGCACCGCCGGACTACACCCGC
>JAYMSZ010000867.1:0-16695 GCA_036897665.1 Pelargonium citronellum | reverse complement strand
AATTGATGGGTAGAGGAGGGGATTCGGGTTTTGGGTCGGGTTCGGGTTTATAAAGATCGGACTTGAGCCTGATT
The DNA here is from genome assembly GCA_036897665.1 of Pelargonium citronellum. Taxonomy (NCBI): domain Eukaryota; kingdom Viridiplantae; phylum Streptophyta; class Magnoliopsida; order Geraniales; family Geraniaceae; genus Pelargonium; species Pelargonium citronellum. The sequence continues at coordinate 16,621 of JAYMSZ010000867.1, read as the reverse complement.
TGTAATTAAAGTTAGCAAATGGGTTTTGGGTTCGGATCAGGTTCAGGTTGTTGAACTCTAACCCAGCCCGACTTGAAAAGTCCTTCAATTTTAGTCGGGTTTTAGGATCAAAATGTGTTGAATTGTGTGGATTTGGCTGATCCAAAGATTTACAAGATAAACCTGTTTTCAAAAATGGATGGTTCAGGGCAAATGGGTTTTGGGTTCGGATCAGGTTCATGTTGTTGAACTCTAACCCAGTCTGACCTGAAAAATATTTCGAGTTTAGTTAGGTTTTAGGTCCAAAATGTGTTGAATTGTGTGAATTTGCTTGATCTAAAAATTTACAAGATGTTTTCAAAAAAAAAAAAATTTACAAGATAAACCCATTTTCAAAAATGGATGGTTCGGGTCAGGCAAAAATCGGGTAGAGTGTCGGGTGTCTGCGGATATGAGTCCAAATTGCCAGTTCTTTTGTGATCTCTAAAGAAGCATTTGATATTAAACCCGGCCCAAAAAGTGAATCCATTTTTACGTGACTTGAACTTGTAGATGTTTTGGATCGGGTTTTGGGATTCTAGTTGGATCCTCCCATATGGAAACATACCTTGTACCCCAAGTCATTGGGTTCTTCCTCTTAAGCTAATATTCTAGGTTGGAGTCTTCCGTTGGATTTAGAGTTGACAATTTAGGTTTTCGGTTGAGATTGAATAAAAAGATGCACGTTTACTTTTCAGACAACTTTTTACTGACCCGGACCCGACACATTTTGTCAGCTCTACTTTAGAATCAAGTATGTTTTGTAATGTGGCAACTTCACATCTTAGCTTCAATTTTGGCCTCTCTGTCACTAAAAATGTAACACCTTTTTCAGGTACCCTGATGATTTTCTTGATAGAATATGGGTTCCTCCAGCTCCTGCCCTTGTCAACAACACTAACCCAATTATGAGTGATGTTTTGAATGGCAACCTTAGCAATAGTGACTATCAGCTGCCAGCCTCAGTGATGAGGACGGCCGCGGAGGCCAAGAACAACGGGACACTCCTGTCATTTGATTGGATCCCGTTGATTTCCCGGTGCTTCGTGTACATACACTTGTCTGAAGTTGATATTAAGCAGGGTGAGGTTAGAGAATTTGACATATTTTTGAACAATGATCCAAGTCCTTTTGAGAAGAAATTGTATAGGCCTCAGAGCTTTTCGGATAGTTTGTTCACTGATGCTTTTGTTGGAGGGGACAAAATTTCTTTGAGGCTTAACAGGACAGAGCAATCCACTCTTCCCCCAACTCTCAATGCTATTGAGATTTATATGGGGCTTGGAATGGTGGAGTCTCCTACTAATCGAACGGATGGTAAGCCAGATAGTTGTCCATTTTTGCTTCAACGCAACGTGTTTACTGTTAGTTTGCAACATGTTTACTCTCACTGTCGATGCATGCAATAATTAGTATGCACGTAAGGAAAAATATTGTGTTTTTGCTTCGAAAAGTACAAGTTGATGATTGAAGGGGAATAAAGTTTGTTTGTACATATGTGAATTGCACGCGTTGACGCTAATCTACAACATGTTTATTCTCACTGTCAGCAAGTGCATTAGTGTGCAAGTACACAAGGGACTTGCACATATACCACATTTTTGGTTGATTTCTAAGCAACTATTGTGTTTTCACTTTGAAAGAACTAGTACTTGAGGCTATGGAGGGAATCGAAGTCTGCTTAAACATGTTAATTGCATGTATTGACGTTATTCTACAACATGTTCACTGCTAGTTTACGACATGTTTACTCTCACTATCAGTTGATATAAGCAAGAGATATGCATTTTTATGTGAACTCCATGCGCCGACGTGATAATCTACAACATGTTCACGGCTAGTTTACAACATGTTTAGTCATTGTTAGCACAAACTATTAGTATGCACAAAAGGGCATGCATTGATCACCAAGACTTTATTTTCCTAGGAATATCATGTTCTTTGTTTAGTTTGAAGAGAATATTGTGTTTTCACTTCAAAGAAACACTAGCTCATGCTATGAAAGGAATCAAGTCCGCATAAACATGTGAATAGCTTGCGTTAACATTAATCTACGACATGTTCACTGCTAGTTTACAACATGTTTACTCTCGCTGTCAATGCGTGCAATCATGTATGCACGCAAGAATGCACGCACAAATCATGTTCTTCGTTGTTTCCTAAGAAAATAATGTGCTTGCACTTCGAAAAAAACTAGTTGATGCCATGGAGGGAATCAAGTCCGCCTACGTCGTGAAGAAAAACTGGCAAGGAGATCCGTGTTTTCCAGCAAGATATCGTTGGGAAGGCGTAGAGTGCACGAGTGATGGAACCCGAAGAATCACTTCATTGTTAGTACCAACTATATATGCAAGGAATTAAGATATTTGAACTCATTTATGATCGAACAATTCGCTTAGCTGAGTTTTTATTTTTGTTTTTTTGGTTTGATGTGCAATCAGGAAATTGAATTCTAGTAGTTTGGATGGGCCTATAGATTCTTCATTATCTGCCCTCACATCATTAGAATACTTGTAAGTATATATCATATATGTACAACAATATCATATATATGCACAAAATGGCAATTTTTGTAATTAGTGACATGATTTTGTTGATTTTGATTTCTCAGGGATTTGTCCAACAATAGCCTAAATGGAGCAGTGCCTGATTTTCTAGCAGAAATGCAATCTCTACAGTTCTTGTAAGTTTTAAAGGATGTGTTAATTTGCATAAATAGCAATGTTTTTCTGGTAAATCTTCAAGTGCACAAAGTTACCGTTGGAAGTAGGCTGACTATGAGGACGTGTAGATGAACATATCAATGAAATTTTAATGCCTTTTGTGCACTTATTGTACGTTAAGCTTTGTGCACCGACGTGTTATTTCCATATATTTTTTCTCAGGAAAATTGATCGTACATGTAATGTCTCTTTTGCAGAAACTTAACAGCGAATAAGCTCTCAGGAACAGTTCCAGCAGCTCTTTTGGAAAGATCAAACAGCAACAAGCTGCAACTATAGTATGTACAGTACCCATTTGCATAATGTAGCGATTAAGGGCCCAAAACTTGTTTAGTTTAAGCATTTTTCTCGTGTTTAAATTAAAACGACGTAAAAAAAATTAAATTTCAAATTAGAAAAACTATTTTGAAATTTTTTGTTTTCCAATCAAGTTTTTCAATTTTTCAGAAAACTGGAGATTTACTACACAACTAAACATTGCATAATTTGCTTTATTTTTGTGTGATCTTATAGCAGCTAGATTTGTTGTTTTGGTTCTCTCAAGTTTTGATGTTTGAATTATTTGCTAGTTTGGATGAGAATCTGTGTCTTTCGGGTTCGTGCGAAAGGAAAAAGAAGAAAAAGCCTGTTGCTGCCATAGTAGCATCCACTGCTTCAGTTCTGGTCCTCCTAATAGCACTTGCTCTCTTCTGGTGGCTTAAAAGGAAAAGAATAGGTACTGTTTTCATTCTTTTTAGTGAGAGTGTAAAAACGTGCACGTAATCAGAGTTGACAATTTGGATATGAACCCGCGAAAACTTGAAATTTGACCCACATTTTTGCACAATCCATATATGATTACCCTATTGCTGCAATTATATGCAGATGGCAAATCCAGTGAAGAGAATAGGAAAGTTGGCACAAAAAATGAAGATCATAGCACATTGCAATCTAGTAGTGCCATTACAGAACCTGAAGAAACTCACATGCCATTTGGATCCAAGAACCCTATATTCGTCTCCGGCGAAGAAGTTTTGCCATTGGAGTATAAGAATCCACACTTCACTTTCTCTCAAGTCGTGAGCATTACCGACAACTTTAGCAGAGTCATCGGAAAAGGAGGCTTCGGAGCAGTCTACTATGGTCGCCTGAGTGACAAGACTCAAGTTGCTGTCAAGATGCTCTCTGCTTCTTCACTTCAAGGGTCTAAGCAATTCCGGGCCGAGGTAGTTTTATTGCATAGTACAAACCCTATGTTTTAAAAACCGAACCGGAGGGCAAATTGGTCATTTGACAACCCACTAGTACTATGGGTCAAGTCACAACAAGAAATTGTGCAATCAACAACAGAAAGACACTGATGTGTGTCATTCTGGTTCGGTTTTTAAAACATTGCACAAATTAACCTAGATAAATTTCTAGCAATGTTTTGTTATAAATAATATTGTTTTTTTCTTGGGTGTGTAACAGGCAAGACTTCTGATGACAGTTCATCACAAAAACTTGACATCCCTCATTGGGTATTGTGATGAAGGCAAAAATATGGTACTCATCTATGAGTATATGGCCAATGGAGATTTACAAAAACTTCTATCAGGTTTGCTATATTTTCCTAACCATGTAACTTTTCTTGCAAGACAAGTAATAAAGTTTGAAAATTGAAAAAGTCTAAGTGCACAAATGCAGATTCAATCGTTCGATTAACTTTTTGTCAATCATATTCTGCTGATATGTGTGTTTGTGCACCTAAGTGTTTCCAGAATACATATTGATATGTATTCTTAGAAATAGTTATTTTTAAGGTGGCTAGGATCTTTGTAACATTTTTAGAAAGTTTCATTTGGGCTTCAACTGTACACACATATCATACATACCAGCCTTAAACTAGCACGATATTTAACTTGTATTATTTTTTATGTACTCTGTACTCTATCAACATCGAACTAGAATTGCGTAAATCTTAGAACTATCGATTTGTGAATGCAGATGGCAATACAAATGGCTTAAGCTGGGAGGAAAGGCTTCGAATTGCAATAGATGCCGCACAAGGTTAGGGCAACGTTACCTAAAGGTTACGTTTGAATTCTTGAATTTAATTTGAAATACAAATCTAATGTTTGGTGAACGACGTTATTTCAAGTGACATATTTTGAATTTTATTGAATTTGAGATCGCAAATACAAATTCCTTTTCGTTGTGCATCCAACCATTAGATTTACCGATTTCAAATCAAATTCAAGAATTCAAAAAGAACGTAAAATTTGTTCGGCTTTTCTCTTTGATACAAGTCTAACATAGCATATGTGTGTGAATTTTGATTTGAAAGGGTTGGAGTACATGCATAGTGGCATCAAGCCACCAGTGATCCACAGAGATGTGAAGACTGCAAATATTTTGTTGGATGAGAAATTTCAAGCCAAAATTGGAGATTTTGGGCTTTCTAGAATGATGGCTGTTGAATCCAAAAACTATGTTACAGCTAGTGTTGCTGGCACACCAGGGTATCTTGATCCAGAGTAAGTGTTTGTTTTCCATGATACTTGGCAATACGGGTTGCAGGCCAAAACTGGTCCGGTAAAAACTTTGCGTGTTTCTATCAGACTACTTTTTGTTGGTCTTGGCATTTCCCGCTAAGAGGCAGGACAAGTTAGGGCTGACGAAAAGTAACCTGATAAGAATGCAAGCATCTTTTGTCCTGACTCGTTTTGGCATGTGACACCAATTACCATGTATTTATTTCAATATGTTAAAAAAGAATTGGTTAGGTGCACAAATAAGTGCGCAAACACTCCGTGTTAGCAAAGGGCGGTTAATTGATTAGAAGTAATCAATTTTTGGACGAGTGTTCGTGCATTTATTTGTGTACTTGGCATTTTTCTTATATAAATGGAGCGGAGGGCGAGCTGGTGACCAATCAAGTCATTTGATTACTTGACATATAACAGTTTTGAAAACAATGTCAAACCCGGTTTTTATTGGGTTTGATCATGATTCTGTGTTGTTCAAGAATCATATTGATTTGATTGATCAGCAAGCATATCACAACACCGAGGTTCGAACCCGAGACCTTAAAGGGATTGAGTGCCTTAAGCCACCCGCCTCAATGGTTGAAGGTGATCAATATTGTTGTTAACCGGTAGTAATCGACAAAACCGGTCAAAACAAACATTGACCAATCATTTTTTTCAAAATGGTGATGTGATACCAATCCAAATAGTCAGTCTAGCGACTTAGATGTCAAATCAATTTGTTCCATCGATTCTATATATGTCACATCACTAAACATTAGTGATATCTATTTCAGACAACACGGCCTTTCAATATGTTTTTTAAAACATTGTACTCTTTAGTTTCTTGATGAGTAACATGAAAACATGATTGATATATGTTCTTGCAATGTTTATATCTATAGGTACTTTGAGACCCAACAATTGAATGAGAAAAGTGATGTGTATAGCTTTGGGGTGGTTCTTCTAGAGGTGATCACAGGACAAAGAGCAATCAACAAACAAAGAGAACATCCCCATATTGCACAATGGGTTGCTTCCATGGTTTCAAGAGGTGACATTAGGAACATTATTGATCCATTTTTGGGAGCTGATTTTGACACCAACTCTGTGTGGAAAGCCGTGGAGATAGCTATGGCTTGTGTCACATTTTCATCACCCAAGAGACCTACCATGAACCATGTGCTCAGTGAGCTCAAAAAGTGCTTGGAAATGACTAGACCAGACAATAGATCAGACAACTCTATGGAGATGCTTGGAATCAATATTGAATCAAGGTTGAGCTTGAGTCCTATTGCTAGGTAAATTGGTTTGGTTTTTATGTTTTGGGTTTGTAGCATGTAATGTGAAAATGTTGTAAACTGTTTTTTTTTTTAATATATATAAACTATACTTCGTTCAAAAAAAAAAACTATACTGTGTCTACTAATAACTGAATTCAAGTTAGAGAGAATCATAACACAACTGTATTTCTTGCGTCTTGAACATGAGAGTTTACGAGGAGTTTGAACAACTGCTAACAGTTGATCTGTGTGTTCGGTGGTTAAACAAATAACTGAATTCAAGTCGAAGAGTATATCGTAACTACATTTCTTATGTTTTGAACACGAGATTTCATGTTAAATTTGATTAACCACTATCATTTGATCCATGCGCTCGATGGTTAAACTAATAACTGAATTCAAGTCGGAGAGGATTATAACGCAATTGCCTTTCTTGTGCCTCGAACATGAGACCTCGTGTTAACTTTGTACAATTGTTAGCAGTTGATCCATGTGCTCGCGGGTTAACTAAATAACCGAATTTAAGTCGGAGAGGAGTATAACACAACTGCATTTCTTGTGTCTTGAACGTGAGATCTCAAGTTAAGCTTAAACAACCGCTAGTAGTTGATCCATGCCCTGAGTAAATAAACAAATTAATGATTGAATTCAAGTCATAAAGAACTATAACATGCAACTGCATTTTCTGAAACTCAAACATCAAACCTCATAGTAAGATAAAACAACCACTAGCAATTGATCTATATGCTAAGCGTTAAACAAATAACTAAATTCAAGTCGGAGAAAACTATAACGCAGTTGTATTTCCTCCTACACGAAAAATCCGATTTTGTTTTTCTTCAATAAAGTTCAAAAGGAAATAAAAAGACAATTTCTCATACATTTTCTCAACAATTTTCAATATTACATGAAAAAAAAAACTAGAAAATTCTCTGCACAAATTTTGAAAAATTTGCAAGAGATTCCATTTGATAAGTCCTTATACATGTAATGATGAAGCAAGCAAGATAATCTTATCTTTCAAAAAAAAAATGTTTCCTGCTCTTTTCACTACAATTAGAATGGTTCATAGTCTTATAAAATATAGTTGAGTTTATGATCAATTTGTCTCCTATTTCACATTTGGCTCAAAATTGTGAAGTTTATGCAAGTGGCAAAGTAAATTTCAAGACCCAGTTTCTTATTGTGTCATGGAAATAAAATAAATCAATTAGATAATTAATAGTCACATTATAGTGGTAGTATTTCCAAAAAAAAAAAGGTAAAAAATGTATTTAAATATAAAAAAATTTACACACTGTAATTTTTTATATTCAAATCAGCAAGACTAAATGCACCCAAATGACTAGGAATTGAACAAGTAAAAGCATTTCAATTATGTTTGATAGCAACAAGTTTCAAATAGCATATTGAACTAAACAATGCAAAGAAAATCTTCAACTTGACAATAGATTTTCAAATGCAAGACTTGTACTTCAGTACTTCACCAAAGAGACATGATAATGATATATATACATACATAAGTTGCCAAAAACTTGTGTTTTTGAGAACAAGAAGATCAAGAAATTACCTGAAAAGCGAGATGAAGACGACATGGAGCTTCCTCTCTTCGATGCTCCTTTTCAGCGTCGCGCGTATGATTCCTGTTCGGGCACAAGATCAAACAGGTTTCTGTATCTGAATGTTTTATTCTTCTAAGATAGCGTTAGGATTAATTTTTTGGAATGTGAACAAGGATCAAGAATGCTAGAGCCGTTCCCAAAAAAAAAACAAAAAAAAAAAGAATAATCATAATCCAAGCATAAACAATAAGAATCTCATTTTTTTAACAAAAGTTCAGATAAATTGCAGATAAATAGTCTATAGTAAGCCTCTTTTGCACATAACTCTCAATATTCTCATCGTGTTATGATTCTCATTCTGAAACAAAAATTCGGATAAACTGCAGATAAATACTCTATATATATAGTTAGTCTCTTTCGCAGATAAGTACTCCCTATACTTTTCTTTCATAATATCTAACTCCGTGTACTTTTAAATTTTGATTTTGTAAGCGCAAGTTAGCTTAATTTTCTCATATAATCTATCATTTTTTCCTTCAAAATAGTCTTTTTAACTATTTGATCACAGTTAATTTCACATTAAGGAAAAAAAAAAGGTACACTTAGTTATTTGTCACTAAAAAAAGTACAAAGCTATCTACGAATGGAACTAATTAGGATAAGAGGTTAAAACTCGAATTGAATTTGTTCGGATTCAGATTTATAAAGACAAATCTAAATCCGATCCAAAAGGGGATCCGGTCAGATCAAACTTCAGATGTTAGTGTAAAACGTGCAGTTTTTTGCATATTTGTCCGACCTGATCCAGTCTGATTAGTTTTTAGCCAGATTAGATTTCAAATGCTAGCAGATTCAAACCCAAACTGATCTGCACGAAAAATTATAATCCAAACGCTACCATAATGTTCAAAACTATCAAACATTGTCACTAACTAATCACCCTCTCTTCCCTCCAGGCTTCATCAGCCTAGACTGTGGATTACCAGCAAACTCCAGCTACAGAGAACAAACAATAGGCATAAACTACATATCCGACGAAAGATTCATACATACCGGTGTGATCAAGGAAATAGCGACTCAGTACAAGACCAGCGGTCTCCGGCGACAGCTCTGGAATGTCAGGAGCTTTCCAGAAGGAGCCAGGAACTGCTACACTCTCAACCCTGCAAGAGGCAAAGACAGCAAGTACCTTATCAGAGCAAGTTTCATGTATGGAGACTATGATGACAAAGGTGTCGTGCCGGAATTTGATCTGTACCTCGGGATTCACCGGTGGGACTCAGCGAGTTTCGATGATATCACCACGGTTCTCCACCGGGAGATCATATACACGCCGACGAAGGATAATATTCAGGTTTGCTTGGTGAAAACAGGCCCTGGAACACCATTCATATCAGCACTTGAGCTCAGGCCTTTGAGCAACTCTACTTATGTGACTGACTATAGATTGCTTGGACTCTTCACTCGGTATGATATTGCCTCAACAGCTAATCAGACAATAAGGTAAGCAATCTTATCGAAGGTTAAAATGTTTTTTCACCTCCTGGACTGTCATTTAGTTTTTCAATTTTTCAAATGAAAAACTGCGCAACTAAACAAGTTTTTCAGTAATCTGAAAAATGTTCTCTAAAAAACTAGAGAAATATCCTACAACTAAACATACCCTAAGACACTGCATGAATTTCGGCTCAAGGAGATGGCCAAAAACCTGTCTCCCACATAGCAAAAAAAAAAAAAAAAAAAGTCTCCTATACGTCATTTAAGTCGTCCCTTAAAAGTTTGTAGTGTATGACTTATTTTAAGAGACAATCAAGCTCAAACTACCTTCCGTGAAAGCTAAAAAGTCCAAACTACCTTCACTTATGAGAAGGTCCGAATTAAGTCGCCTCCTATAACCATCCCAAACTCTTAGTACAGCTGTAAAACTGTAATTTCATCCCATCCAAGGTTTTAAAAAATCAAGATATAGACTGAATGAATATATATAACCAAAATGACATTTTAAAAGGTGCAGAAACATTTTACTCTTTAGCACATGGCTGTCCAAAAGGTGCAGAAACATTTCATAGTGTTACACATGCAACTGAAAACTGATTGATTAGAGCTTCTCTTCACGTGTTGTTAATATTGCCTATCAAAAAACCCGAAAACTAACTAAATTATTAATGTAGGTTTGAAGACGATGACATAGACCGGATTTGGTACCCATATCACTTTAGTCCTAACTTCTACCGAGAGCTTAGTACTAAGAATGTGATCTCACCTGGCTCGTACCAGCTACCGAATATTATCATGATGACAGCAGCCACACCAATAAATGAAAGTTTTCCGATAGGTTTGTATTGGGAAACCGAGGATTCTAACACCAAATTCTATGTCTACATGCATTTTTCCGAGGTCGAGGAGCTACAAGCCAACCAAACAAGAGAATTCAACATCTCTGTCAATGGAATGCACTGGTTTGGACCTGTGATTCCTGAAACCCCAATTGTAACTACAGTGTTCAGCTCAGCGCCCATAAGTGGAGACAAAAATATTACATTTATTATCTATAAAACAGAGAGGTCGACACTCTTACCGATCCTCAATGCTGTGGAGATATATGTGGTGATAGACGAAGAACAATCGGAAACAAATGAAGGAAACGGTATGTTATTGAATTTTCTACTTAAAATGAGAATGAGAATTTAGAATAGTCATGAGAATCTCATTCTTAAATCCTATTTTTGAACAAAACTTCTAATCCAAACACTACATGAATGAAACTACTGTGATATTAAAACATTTCTTGTGGAAACTTGAAAAAACAGTTGTTGCTGTAACAAATATCAAATCAATGTATGAAGTGGCGCTCAACTGGCAAGGAGATCCATGTCTCCCTAAGGCTTACCAATGGAACGGTATTCAATGCAACGACAATGGTCATAATCCCCCTGAAATCATATCCTTGTAGGTTCATGTTCTCGAGTATAACTTATACTCTCTCTGTCATAAAATAAGTGTCTTGATTTCTGTTAAAAAAAAAATTAAGGATAACTTAGTTAGCGTTGTACATTTCCTCCTTTATCCTTATGAACATGTGTTATAACATACTTAAGATGTACTAATTAACTTATTGCATGGATAGTATTGAAATTTCATTCAAAACTAACTTTTTGAAAAAAGAAAGATGACGCTTATTTCAGGACAGAGAGAGTACTAATTTTATCACTTAATTCTGATGAACTCTAATATCATTCCACGTGTTATTAGGAACTTATCGTCGAGTGGATTGAAGGGGAAGATAGCATCTTCTCTATCAGATCTTACGTTGTTGGAAATCTTGTAAGTATCTCGACCTGAAAATGAACTGAAGTTTTGAACTTGTCAATGATGCAAACCAAAATCTATCACCACCTAATACTAATTAAGGTTCATTTCAGGGACTTGTCCAACAACAGCTTAACTGGCTCAGTGCCTGATTTTCTATCTCAGTTGCAATTCTTAAAAGTCCTGTAAGTTACTTGTCCTAAGAGCTAAGACTAATATTTCAAATTTTGTTAGGTGATGCATATATTTTCTCCACCTTTGCAGAAACTTAAAAGGAAACAAACTCACAGGTCCTCTACCATCCGGACTCATTGAGAGATCCAACAATGGACTTTCTTTAAGGTCAGCTTTTTTCCAAACCATTGACCGAATATTATTTTTAGGGATAATTATGGATTATTACACACCTATGATATTTCAAAACACACGACTGCACTTTTCGATTTTATAATAACGCTAGTATTGTACCTGTTTCGGCGCCAGCGTGGACGACAATCTTTGTTCATCGTGAAAATAAGAAGGAGAAGAAGAGTTTTGTTGTTCCAATAGTAGCATCAGTATTCAGTAGCGGCTTCTCTTGTCCTGTTAGTAGCAGTGACTATGCTCTGGACCCTTAGAAGGAGAAAACAAGGTATTATTAAAACAAATGTCCTCTTGATAGCAATGACTATTGTAATTGTAGTTTAGAGCGCAAGGAGTCTCAGCCAAAGTGTCATTGTCTGAGACTCAGTCAAAACATAACGAAAATGGAATCAGATGGGCGATCTGCACCACAAATTCATTGGGTCAGATACGAATGTTAAATCATGAGGTGACATCTCTTTGTTGGCTTGACGGAGTCTCAGTCCATACCTATTTGGCTGAGCCTCAGTCAAGATACAAGAAACGGATTAGGACAGTTTTAAGTGTTAAATCATTAGGTAACGTTTCCTCGTTTACTTGACGGAGTCTCAACTCATACCTCTGTGGCTGAGATTTAATTTACTTCATGTAGTCTATATCTTGATCTGGATATTTTGTATAAGCTAACTAAAAATCTTTAGTGAACTTATCAGTTTCTAAGAAAGATTCAGGGTCGAAAAATAGAGAGGTCGCAGAGTTGAAGAGCCGAGAATTCACATACTCTGACATTGTAAGAATCACCAACGATTTCGAGAGTGAACTAGGCAGAGGAGGATTCGGAACAGTCTCTCATGGCTATTTGGATGATGGCACAGAAGTCGCTGTAAAGATGCTTTGTTCATCTTCTGCACAAGGCTACAAGGAGTTTCATGCAGAGGTATCAAACTCAAAATCTAAAAAAGAATTAGCTCCTCAGTGTATACAGTTAAATTTCAATATTAGGTTCATATAATGGTTTGAACTTCTACTACTAAAATGTCTATATGTGCGAGCCTCATTTTTTTTCATCGGTGGGTCAACATGTGCACAATTGGGGTCATTTTAAATCAGTACTTTTGTTCCACACGTGGACCGCTGCAGGCATATGTCGTCAACATAAACGGGTCACCTTTGGGCCAAAGATTGGACCAAAATAACATGCTATGATACCACGTTAAATTTCAATATTATGCTACATATGATGTTTGAGCTTTCATTACTAAAATGTCAACTTTAACAATAGGGGTTTACTTTCTTTTTATATATTTTCAACGTGAGATTTAGTCACCACATATACTTTTCAAATATTTGGCTTTAACATCTAAATTTCAGGTCGAACTTCTGATGAGAGTTCATCATATAAACTTGACAACCTTGGTTGGGTTCTGCAATGAAGGAACCTACCTGGGGCTTGTCTATGAATACATGGCTAATGGCAATTTAGCAACACATCTATCAGGTATTGTAAACACTTAAAAGCTCACAAAGATTTGAGTAACATATAAGTACTCACTATAAATGCATGGATGCAGATAGAAGTCCCCATATCTTCACTTGGGAGGAAAGATTGAGAATAGCAGTGGATGCAGCTCAAGGTTAGCAAGTTGATGATATTGCATAGTTTCTCTTATTTATTGGTGCTCCAAGGCGGGCCTATGAGTCCACGACTAATCTTTCGAGATATTGTCAACTGCTATATAAGCGAGGACCTAACTAGAACTCAAGACCTCATGCTTAAGTGACCAGAAATAGTCCCCTAGGAGATGACTTAAAGTTCAAGGCGCATACTTCTTTAGCAGAAGTCAAGAGTTCGAGTCTCACTGAGTGGTATGGGGAGGGGTTCTGGAAAAAGGGGAGACATACCTCTTATTGTGTAGCTCGGTCCATTGGACCGGACATAGTTTCTTTTCTTTAACTCTCTTCTAACGTTCGGCTGTGTGTGGATATTGATCACTTTTGTAGGACTGGAGTATCTGCATCATGGCTGCAAACCACCCATAATCCACAGAGACATCAAATCCACGAACATCTTGTTGAACGAAAAATTCCAAGCTAAATTAGCCGATTTTGGGCTATCCAGGGTTTTTCCCCTGGAAGGAGGCACTCATGTCTCCACAAATGTCGCTGGCACCCTCGGGTACCTCGATCCTGAGTAAGTTCACCTTTTTCTCGATACACAAACTATCTTTACAATTTAAACAAAAAACGACACAGTGCACGAGATTATCACCATGATGGGTTCAAGGGGTCATTTTGTACACAGTCTTAATCTTACTTTGCAGACAAAATAAAAACGTATTTTTATCTTGATTTGGACTCATTTTTGTGTGCACAGGTGCTTAAAATCAAGCCGGATTAACGAGAAAAATGATGTGTATAGTTTCGGGGTTGTTCTGTTGGAGATAATAACAAACCGGCCAGTGATCACCAACAACATCGACCCGAACATGAACCACATAAGCCATTGGGTTAGAACCAAGCTCGCAACGGGTGATATCAAAAACATCATTGTACCAAGGCTACAGGGAGACTTCGACACTAGCTCGGCTTGGAAAGCCGTGGAAACCGCTCTAGATTGTGTCATTCCTAATCCTACCGGGAGGCCAACGATGAGTGACGTAGTGATAGCGTTGAAGGAATGTTTGGCTGCAGAGGTAGCTCGGGTGGGGCAGGGAAATGAAACTCCGTGGAAAGATTCTCCAGATTTGAAGACGGAGAATCTTGAAGATGACTTGATCCCCCTAGCAAGGTAGGGAGGTTGCGGATTTACGTGCGCATAAGAGTGATATGGTGTGTTTTCCATTTCCATTATCTATATAAATCAATGTATCATAGATTCATACTGATATAAACTTGTTGAACAAATCAAATTCAAAATGGCTCACCTTACCTATCTCATATAGATTTCCTAGATATGTTATTCACTGTCAACAAAATTCAAAACAAGACCAACAACTCGAATTCAAAGATACAAATCAGGAACAAATTCAGTTAAATTTGACTAAACTCTTCAGCTAGGCATTTCATCGAACACTTGAAGTGCACAACTATATATACTAACTCGTTGATTTCATATGATCAATCGCATATAGATTTCCTAGATATGTTATTCACTGTCAACACAATTCAAAACAAGACCAACAACTCAATTCAAAGATACAAATCATGAACAAATTCAATTAAATTTGACTAAACTCTTCAGCTAGGCATTTCATCGAACACTTGAAATGCACAACTACATAAACTAACTCGTCGATTTCATATGATCAATCTCATATAGATTTCCTAGATTTGTTACACCGTCTACAAAATCAAAACATGAGCAAGTGTCTGCTAGACTGCTACGTACAAACAACTCAATCTCAAAGATCCGAATCATGAACAAAAATTCAACTGTATTTCATTAAACTTCAGCTAAACATTTCATCGAACACTTGAAGTGCGCAACTACAAATACTAACCTAAGAACAATTTGGAACCAAACAGCACAACCATGTACTCGTTTATTTCATATATAGACTTTCTAGATATAAATCATGAACAAATAAGATTGCATTTGATTAAACTTTTCAGCTAGACATTTCACCGAACACTTCAAGTACATAGCTATATATACACTAACCTGAGAACAATTTGAAGCCAAACGGCACTCACAACCACCGATCCGTTAAAAGCTTAAAAATAAGGCTATTGGTTATGTGACGAACCGTTAAAAACATCAGACAAAAATACGCGCCAAAACTTCTTTTTTTTTTTCCAGTTTATATCATGGGGTTGCTGAACGGACTCGCGCACTCGCAGTTGACACTCTAAGTCGTTTTACCACACATAAACTAATCCTCATTCGAAATTTGTTCACAGCCAAAACTACATTTTAAATGATCAATATTCGAAGTAAATAATTATAAGGGATCGAGGATTTTAAGCCAAATTTTTTTCAGCTTAGGCTAAGCCATCAATGAGGTAATGACACCTAATTAAAAATATTGAATCTGGACAGGTCGCTCCACTCCCACCAATTTACTCGGTGGATATGAGTAAAATTAAATGAGTCGTCGTCAACTCATTGGCTTGGCTTAAATTCATTATTTTCTAATTATAATTTTTTTTATGGCATGACAATATAAGAGCACAAATATTTTTTAAAAGATTTAATTGAATTTTTCTGCTACTTATAAATTGAGAATAAAAAGTTTGGTAGACGTGTTCATTTGGACCGGACCGGATCACCCAAATCATATTTGGTTGCCCGCTCAAAGCAAAAAATTGAGACCCAGATAATCCAGAAACAATTTTAAAAATTAACTAATATATATTTTGAGAAAAAAATTAAATTTTATGTGAATTATAAAAAATTGAATAAGAAGTATTAAATTTTTTAAAATCTAATATATATATTATAAAAATGAGTCGTATGTCACTAATAATTTATAATTGATTATGTAATTGAGTGACATATGACAATTTCAAATCTCCAATTTTGTGTCATGTGTCTATTCTAACTAAATAATAATTATTAGTTAATTAATAATAAGTATATATGTTTATTTTATTTAAATTAAAGTAAATATTAGTAATAGTAAAGATAAGAGTTATCTAACTAAATTATTTGAAATTCAATATATTATCTAGAAATTTAATTATTTAAATTTAAGTTGTATATATTTATTCTTTCAAAAAAAAGAGTTGTATATATTTATAATTTTATATAATAAAATTATATTAAGCATTAATATATTTATCATTACTCATATAACAACTTCAACGATGATGGAACTTCTAAAGCGTCTATCAAAATTTTAAGTATACTTATTAAAGTTGAATATAAAGATTTTTTTTTTAAGAAAAACATCAATTTT
>JAYMSZ010000866.1:0-16696 GCA_036897665.1 Pelargonium citronellum | reverse complement strand
AATTGTACCGTTGGGCGTAGGTTTCCATGACCTTATCAATTACCAAGGGAAGCTTTTTGCTATTCACTATTATCGCGGCAATGTTCATGTTTGGGCGGTTGATTTGGAAGACCTCAATGGTCGAGACCCAACTTTAATCATTTTGGACAAATTTTGCTTTGATATGATTATTGAGAAGATGTATCTGGTTGAATGTTGCGGCGAATTGCTGGTTGTTGTGCGGCAAGGGGTTCAAGCCCGGGACCTGGAGGGGAAGGAATGGGAGGAGTCGGAGTCGGAGTCGGAGGAAGATGAAATTCAGAGTATCGATTTTGATAAATCGTTAGAGTTCTGTACTTATGGAACCAAATATTTTGTGGTGTTTGAGATGAATTTGGATTTGAATTTGAATTCGAGTTCGCGTTGTTCGAGCATTAACGAGTCCCACTGGGAGGTGGTACATGATCTGGGAAGAAGAGCATTGTTCTTGGGCCATAGTTCTTCGTTTTGCATTGACATAGATGCATCGAATGAAAGTATCAAGCCCAACTCCATCTACTTCACTGACGATGCATGGGTAACATATTTAACTCTACCGGATTATAAAGATGTTGGTGGTGGTAAGGACTTGAGAATTTATAGTTTGGAGGATAAAACCATTGTGCCTACAATATGAAGGTGAATCTTATTCCCGCCTTACACCACCTATTTGGATCCAACCGAGTCTATAGTTTGTTATTTACTAGTTAACTCTTGACATATGATTTTATGTACTACTAGTTCTGTGCATTTATAAATGTCTTTATGATTTGTTTCCTGCAAAACAGAGTGTCCTCATAATTCAATTTTAAGATTGTTTTGCTTGTACTAATTAAGAAAGCCACTAGGTCTTGGTCTTAAGTTGACTTTTGCCCACCCAAACTGCCAAACACACTTCTGACTCTGAACTCTGATTTGACCATTGAAAAATGAGAGGAAAAAAGAAAAAGTTCCCATATCAAGTGGTCCACATATCAGATATAAATCTTTACCTTGCAGTACTTGGTTTAGACCTCAGAAAAAATATTCTCACTTCCTTTCTCTCCTGCCAAACTGAGTAAAGATCAGAAGAAGAACAATATCCCTGTTTCCTTTCATCTGGTATGTATGTTCTCTGTACTCCAAGTTTTTTCTGTTTGATTACAATTGCTTTGTCTTCAGATATGAGATTCTGAACTTGAAACCTAGATCCATGTGCCTAAGTCATTGCTCAACATAGAAATGTGAGAAACTGAGAATATATACTGAGATATAGAATACAGGTCAAAATTTTATGATAGTACAGCCTGAAGCTTGGAGCTCTTGATAACATGCTTGTTGATCTGATAAATACAACTCAATCAGAACATTTCATGTCTCAAACAACCTTTCATCAAGCTTTATAATGTCAACTTGGAGGTGGGTTTGGCTTAGGGGTGTAAATGAGTTGCTTGATTTCGATCTGTCAAGTATTTGGCTAGATTACGTTATAATTGAGCTCGAGCAAAACTCTGTGAGACTAGATAGCATTGTGAGCTGAGCTCGAACATTATTATTTATATAATATCACTGAAAAGCTATTATTCATGTTCATTGAAGTGTATATATGAGCCAAGCTCGAACTCATTATTTTTCATCTAGTTGAGCTCAAGCTAAACCAAGCCCTTACAATTTCATTATTGATTTGGCTCGATTACACCCCTAGCTTGGGTTCAATTATGCTTGTTGTAAAGATGGGATGTGATCTATCGATAAATTTGACTCAATGACGATGATGGACTAGGTTTATGTCTATCAGCATGGGTGATCATCAATGGCAAAAGGGAAGGCTTATTGGTGATGGTACATTTGGGAGTGTTTATATTGGCTTCAACCCAGAGACTGGAGCTGTATGTGCCATGAAGGAGATTAGGTTTCTCCATTATGACCCAACACTAATAGTAGAGTTTACAAGTCAACTACAGCAAGAGATCAAAGATCTCAGCCAGTTCAAGAATCCTAACATCATATGCTCATCATGGTTCTATCAGTAAATATGTGCTTGAACACGGAGCAATGACAGAACCTGTTGTTCGTAGTTTCACTCGCCATATAGTCTCCGGACTAGCCTACTTGCATAGCATGAATATAATGCACAGAGACATCAAGGGAAGTAACTTACTTGTAGATGCATCTGGGGCTGTCAAGCTCGCCGACGTTGGGATGGCAAAGCATCTTGCTGGACTTGCAGGAGGGAAGGTTTCTGTTAAGGCAAGTCTGTACTGGATGGCGCCGGAGCTGATGCAAGCTCTGCTGCAGAGAGATTCTAGCTCTGAATCCGGCGAGCTCACTCTTGCTGTTGATATTTGGAGCCTGGGCTGCACTGTTATAGAAATGTTTACTGGGAAACCTCCTTGGAGTGAGTATGAAATGGCTGCAGGTATGTTTAAGATCATGCAGAAAAGGAACATTCCGAGCATACCTGGATTGTTGTCAGACGAGGGCAAGGACTTCCTCGGATGCTGCTTTCGGATAAATCCTGCAGAGAGAGCTTCAGCTGCCACGCTACTTGAACATCCATTTCTGAGAAACTCGTAATCTTTTTACATGTATGTGGTTGTAATGAGAAAAAAATACTAAGCAAACTGTAAGAGTTATTCAATAAGATGTATGTCAGTTGAGCTATATATATTGGTTTCAAGTTTCAACTTCAAGACTTCAAGTCTATGTTTGATTAAATTCATGAAGTTACAAGAAAAAATTGATGAAAATGCAAGAAAACTACACACCACAATTCCACAACATATATTTACATTATGAAGTACATCAATAGTTTTCCACACTCAAGGATAAAAAAAGAAAGTCATACATGAAAAGAATTCCATTTTGACATCCAATAAAGAGATAACATAACATGATTATACATGACAAGAATTTTACATTTTCTCAAAGAATATAGGTAGTGTTTGGATTGAAAATTTTGTTTAGGAATGGGAATCAAGAGTGAGAATGTGATTCTCGTTGTTCGTGTTTGGATTAAGACTGGGGAATGGTAATCTCATTCCCATCCCATTCCCATTCTTGATTTCCACATCCAATCCAATTTTGTCAAATCCAAATGGTACCTTAAATTATACCAATATTGAAATGGAACAAGAAGAGCTAGGTCATGAAGCTGCAAACAGGGAGTAATCTTTCTTCAATATCATCTTGTTGCCATTCCAAATTTTTCCACCATTCTTCTTGGGCTTCAATGGATCTCAGTTTAGTTGTATTGCCATTGTTGAAGGGAAGTTTTTTCAAGGAAGGGCATGCAGAAACAGTGAACTTCTCTAAAGACGGCCACTGCAAGGAGTCATTGATCCAAATGCTTCTTAATCTTGGCAAGTTCAAAAGGTACAGTGTCTTCAATCTTGGAAATACGTCAGGCTCCAAACCTATGTTCTCTGATTCCACAATCATCTCTTCGACTTCCATACACTCTTCAATTTTCAAATGTTGAAGTTTCGAGAGCTGTTGAATCATGCCATTTGAGAATATCTTCTTCAAGAGAGGGCACTTGCATATAGTGAGAGTTGTTAAGCAGGCTAAACTTCCAGCATGAACAGGACCCTCCCAAATGCTTTTCAACTTTGGAACATAGTTTATGAGCATCTTCTCCAACCACTTCAATGCGTCTTTTGAAATGTTACTACCACTGATAACAGTTTCAATGTCATGGCATCCTTCAATCAAACAACCTCGCACTTTATTGAAGCTATTGATGCCAAAATCTGATAAACTTGAAGCTCCCTTGTGGCCAATTAGTTCAAATGCATCAGCTTCTGAAAGTACCTCAGAAATTGCACCATTCACACCTTCACCATTTGCATACCTTAAGATTTTACATTCCAAGTAATGAAGAATTTGATACTTGCTTGACTCATGGTAACCTACAGAAAATGTGAAGTGACAATCCTTCCACACCGAACTCGAAGTGATAAATTTCTGAAGACACTCCACTCCTGGGAAGCAAATGGAGAGAGAGGTCAATCGTGTCAAAGTAGCCACCTCCCCTATGATAACCTTCACAACTTCATCCAACGATTGGTTGAATGGACCGACCTCAATGCTCAGCTCCTCCAGTAACTTAAGGCTAGAAATGATCTCTTTATTATTGCTGCCCTTCCCTGATCCTCCCATGCCAACATGTGACAACGACATGCGTAAACATCTCAGCTGTGTCAAAAATCTAATTTGAACTGGTAAACAGTTAATCCCAGTGCCTCGAATATCAAGTAACTCAAGTTGTACGAGTGACTCCATGCTTGATGGGAGTGCCTCTAACTTGATACAGGAGTTAAGATAAAGTGCTCTGAGACTTATCAAGCAGGATAGAGATGAAGGCAATGAAGTAATTGCAGTGGCATGCAAGTCAAGAACATGGAGATTTTGCATGGAACCAAAAAACAGTTCAGGGATCATGGCAAGGTTACGGTTTCTCTGCAGTAACAATGTGGACAGATCATTACAGTCTGGTGTTTCAGGTAACGTGCACAGTTCATTGTCCATCAAAGATATTCGATTTGCCTGTTTCCACTCTTCTTCTTTGGGGGGCTCTAGTAGATCCTCGCGAGCTCTCACCAGGAATCTTGAATTCTTATTCAATGCGATCTTAAGAGCCATATTTCTTAGCACTTTATTCATTCTGACATGCTTCATATCCCCACCTCTCTCTAGCATAGATAAATTGATGAGGTAATCCAATATTGTATGCCCCTTTCCACGAGCAACTGTGAAATCATTTGCATCATGAATGAAACCTTCAGCTTTCCAACACTCCAACAAATAGTCCGAATATATTTCACAATCCTCAGGATATAATGCACCGTACAAAAAACAAACCTTTTTGTCCTCACCATCTAGATCATTGTAACAAAACTTTAAGAATTCAAGAACTTCATCCATGCCTTGGATCTTCAAACTAGGCCATCTCCGCAAGGTCCTTAATCCATCCCTCCAAAGGTGAACGTTCTCCTTCTTTCTAAAGGTTCGTGCTACTTTGTCTATCAGGAGTGGCAAACCAGCACATTCAGTGACCACCAACCGAGCTATTGGTTCAATACCTGGAAGGTTTATGTTTCGACCTACTTTATCTCGAAACATTTTCCATGCATCAGCATCGGACAGTCGCTTCACATTGACAAATTCATCAGCATCCATTTCGTAGCATATGTCACGATACCTAGTTGCCAACACCACCTTGCTATCCCTTTGGTTATCATAAATGCCAACAGCACGTAGATCTAGGACGTCCCAAACCTCATCCAGAAGAAGTAAATACCTCTTGCATTCTAACTCTTTGGATATTCTTGATGCAATTTCAGGTGGGTCAGTGATGCCTTCCATATTCAGTTTTAGCCTCTGTGCAATTGCACGTTGCAGCTTCTCTATGCTCCAATCCTTTGATACAGTTACCCAAATGACAAGCTCGAACATTTCAGTAATGTGTTCATTATCATTCAAGTTCTGCATAATTGTTGTTTTACCGATTCCTACCATCCCCCACAGTCCGATTCTTTTGACATTTGCATCTCTTAGAAAACCTAGTATCTCTTCAACAGCCCAGTGAAGTGATGGCTTGTCTTGTATTTTTGGTGCATGTATTCTTCTGACAGGATCAGGTGATCTTTCAACCATAAGCCCCGATTCGACTTTTCTCTCATCCCATAGATTACGCACTTCATTGCACTTCTTTGCCATGCGTTTGCTGAGATTCGAACGCATCCAAAACCGATGACATTCCCATGAACAACTGCTTTGTTTTTTGTATTTGGTTTCCAGCTCTACCACCTCCTTTTCCATGTTCTCGACCCTACCAATCCAATCTTCACATTCTCTAGAGATCTGTTTTGTCTTATCTCTGGTTACTTCTTTCTTTACATCATCCCTTCTTGCATAGAGCTTGTCTGCTTCTTCCATCATCTTTTTAAAGTTGCTATCCAGATTATTTGCATAATCAATTTTCTGACCAACATAAGTTAATAAGTTTCTTCCATCTTTGTATGCCTCAACCGCTGCTGCAGAAGCTGCTGCGTCAACCATCCTTCAAACCAAAGAAAGTAAAAGTTGCACGATTAGAAAGTAACCATTGATTCTAATGGTTAAGTAAAAGACCTAACTAAACTTTATACACTCGTGATAATCATGAACACTCGAGACTCGCCAAGACATGTTGGGCCAAGTGGTTAATACCACTTTGGATTCTCCTAGTCGACGGTATGGGATGGGATTTGTGGGGTGGGGTTTAGGGTGACGCTCTCTTTTGGAGTGAGAAACATTGTTACTTCGAGTATGATGTCCCGTTGCTTATAAAAATAAAAAAACGAACACTCGAGACTCAAGAAGCATTTTCCTTTAAAAGACTTCACAATACGCATTGACTATTGTAAGTCTGAGTGAGCCTATAATCAGAGACAAGAAAATGCAACCAAGATCGAAAATCAAAACCATCTAAAACACTAGAAAAGGGAAAAAATTGATAATCATCGATACAAGTATATCTGCAGAATTGCAGATTTGAGCATACTAACTGCATTTTCATCCACTTCCAAATTATTAAAAGGTCCAAGAGTTTTAATGAGAAAAATGGGGAATTTATGTGCATTATTCTCAAACCGATCAAGATTCAAGATAAACAAAAAGCATGTTCCTCTTGCCGATACAAACAAATTGTCACTCACTCGCTCAGACAAATTTTCTTCTCTTTGTAATACCAACAACATGATCTGATTCAACTTTAATTAGCAATGAACTGGAAAAAATAATTATGAGGGGTACCTGAAAACAAAAACCCTAAAAAATGCTTGATCTTGGGAGCTTCCCTTCAGAGTTCAGAGATAGAAGATGACAAATATTGGTGTCCACAACAAATCATATAAACACTGCAACTTAGATTGCAGAAATCAAAAGATTAGATAAAAATGAAAACTTGGGGGCAATGACTTTTTGTAATTTGGAAAGAAACCAAACCCAGAAACTAAATTGAAGAGATGATAATGGAGTTTAATTACCTTCTGGTTCTAAGAACTGGAGCTCAAGTCTTCAAGAACTCAGTGAAAGTGAGGTGCTGCAATTTCTGGCTGTCACCACGTGTTGACTTCAGGTCAAGTTAATTTTGTGCCATCTAATGGCTATATGTTAGGTAGGATTAGGACTTTTAAGTGCTTCTTTCACATAGGGGCAAGAAAATATCAAAATATTCTTACAGCTTTTGGTAAAAATAAGAAGAAGAAAAATACAGCTTTCAGCAATTATTGTGAAACTGAGTTGGAAGCTCTAATTTTCTTATTTTGTTGTTTGACAAAACTAAGAAAAAATTGGTAAAAACTAGAAGAAACACAACTTTAAGCAAAAAAAAAAATGATGTAGCTTAGCTGAAAGGAGTGATTTTTCTTATTTTGTTATTAGTCAAAAAAAAAGAAAATAAATAAATAAATAAACTGCTTCCACAAAATTGAATTTTTAATTTTTTTTTATGTCAGAAAAGTGAAAAATAATCCTTTTTTAAAACATTATTTTTAAAGGAAAGTGAGTCGTCTCCAAGTTGTCTATGGAGTCTTGCAATAATTAGCCAAGGTCATTTCAAAGCTGGTCATTTGGCGAGCTCAGTTAATTCACCGACAAGCGAACGCCATTGTTGATCTTTCTAGTATATTCGATTGAGCCACAATTGATTGGTCAGAGTCAAATTCATATATTTCAGAAACAGCAACCAAATTCATAATCTCAGTCTCTATCAGGTAAGCTCCTTCCCCTCCACTCCAGTCGCCGGCGCCGGCACCGGTGCCGGGTTGCTCTTTGTTCTGAATAGTTTACTTTAGTTTTCATAATAGTGTTCATTACTAATTAGTAAATTGAATTGAATATGAAAAAATCAATTTTGTTTCAAATAGTAGTTGAAATTTATGGATATTAAAGCCCTAGGTTTTCAGTATTGTGGGAAAATCTTTGTTGGGTTGACTTGGCTTGCCTTGTATGGCTCAGCTCAAAACTGCATTTCATATCATTCAAGTTCAATTTGTATGTGGGTTTTGATTCATAAATAAATTGAAGACATTAGAATCAATGTTGAATAGAGAAACATCCTTTTCAACCTAAGTTCTGCTCTTCCTTGTACATTTATTATCTCTGCCTTTGCTAGATTTTCGACTCTACTAACTTAAATCTTCTTATGTATTGTTATGTATGGAAGTGGTAAATTCAATGTTGTCTATATTAGTGGTGGAAATTGGTCGGTGTCTTTGTGTCCCTGCATATCATGCCGCCGATAACCTCTTCAAACTCCAATCAAATCGCAATGCTCTCGAAAAGGAAATGGAAACCTTGGCAAACCTACGAGAAAATGTGTGCGATCAAATCTCTAATCTTCACAGACAAGGAAATGTTCCAACACCTCAAGTTGAAGAGTGGATCAAAGAGGTTGATAAGATTATGCTCGCAGCACATCGTATGGAACCTGACAAGACAGCTGACGATAGAAGACTCTCTGGTTGTTTCTCTGTCTGTGGTATCAGCAGAAAAACAGCCAATACTCTGAGAGAGATAGAAAGACTTAGTGATGCTTGCCCCTTGCCCATCAATTGTAAAGTAACCAAAGTTGAGCATATCTCCGAACCTTCAGTTTATCAAACAACTGCATCACGAACCTTAGCCAAAATTATGGGTTTGCTGAGTCGTGATGAAATAAGAAGGATTGGTATTTGGGGTGTTGCTGGGGTCGGTAAGACCACCCTGCTAAAGTACCTCTACAACAATCTCGTTAGTTTAGAGTCTATGAAACCTTATGGTATGGCCATATGGGTTACAGTGTCCAAAGAATGGAACATATTAAGTGTCCAAACACAAATAGCAGAGAGGTTGAAGATGGAAGTTGGAGGCAGCGCAGAGAGGATGGCTATTCGACTGTACCAGAGGCTTCAGAAAGAAGAGAAATTTCTACTCATCTTAGATGATGTTTGGGAGACTATTGATTTGGATAGTTTGGGCATCCCAGAGCCTGAGGTTCATATGGGTTGTAAGATTTTGTTTGCATCTCGATCTCTATCAGTTTGCCGTATGATGAATGCAGATGAGGAAGTTGAATTAGATGTTATGAATTTTGCAGAAGCTTGGCAGTTGTTCAGTAAATATTGTGGTGAGGTAGCTAGCTTAGAACAAATTAAACCATTGGCAGCCCAAGTTGTAGATGAATGTAGTGGCTTGCCTTTAGCAATCACCGTTATGGGAGCATCTATGAGGGGAAAAGAGTCAATTCAGGTGTGGGAGGATACGTTGGTCACATTGCAGAGCTCAATGTCACTGCCTTGTTTCAAAGGTATTGAAGAAAGGGCGCTCAAGTGGAGTTATGCATCATTACAAGGTAAAGAATATCATATCTTAATTCTTGTTGTTTGAATCCTTTTGATTTTATAAAAGTGAGCTTGTTCAATGTTGTGTGGGGGAGGGTTTGATGGATGAAGAACTGAATTATGCACATTCATTAAACTAAGAAATTGCTTTGATAGAAATTTTAGATGCTCCTCATTTTTTGGAATCTGGTGAAGGAGAATGTACTGTACTGTGAAGATGGATAACATAGTTCGTGTCTTCGTGATGTATTTCATTTGAACTTTGGCATTTTGTTTGAAAAATTAGAAACATGTTTATCATTTTTCATGTCTAATACATGCCACATTTATTTTTGGTCTCAATATGATTGCAGTCCGTGAGAAGCACCACTCATTTGAAATAGTAATGTGTCCAAAATGTCGCCAGCTTCTTCCTGAGTTTTCGAATGCTTCCATATACCAGTGCGGTCAATGCAACATATTTCTCCAAGCAAAAGGTATTATATTCTATTGAATTATTAATTTGGGGTCATAATTTGATGATACTTACAAGTTCGAATGTGGAAAACATAATTTATTGGTTTTGGATATAACTATAATATGTATCATACGTTCTTTTTCTCTTTCTTTCATTTTCCAAATTGTGTTTCTTGCTTGCAGGCCCATTCAAAAGCCTCTCTGACATCACCGAGCCATCTAAAGAGGAAGCATTTGGAGGTTCCTCTGGTACCAAGTCATCTATAATGGAAGAGAAATTGGGAACTTCTCAACCCATAACACAAACATGTAATTCCACAAACATGTTTCTTCCCTCTTTTTTTCATGTCTAATACATGCCCCATTTATGTTTCGGTCTGTATATGATTGCAGTGCGTGAGAAGCACGATCCATTTCAACAGCTAGTGAAGTGTCCCAAATGTCACCATTTACTTCCAGAGCTTTCAGATGTTGCCACATACCGATGTGTTGAATGTGGCGCAGTTCTACAAGGGAAAGGTTGATTGAGCTTATTTACAATGAATATTGTGATACTTAGTTTTGAACATGGAAAACCGAATATATTGGTTTTCACTATAACTGGGAAGGGTCCCATTGTCCTCTTTCCTTTTTAGGAAGTTAGTTAATGCATAAATTACCAATAGTATCCCTATAATAAGTTAGTTAGTATCCTTAAGTTTGTTACAACACATGCCCATGAGGATACAAAAGGAAATGTACAACACTGACTCCTCTCCTTGATTTTTCTCAAAAAGGTAACCAAGACACTCATTTTGGGACGTATTTTTTTAAGACTGTGTTTCTTGCTGGCAGGCACATTCAAAGGCCTCTCTGACATCACCGAGCCATCCAAAGAGGAAGCATTTCGAGGTACCTCTGGTACCGAGTCATCTAAGAAGAAAGAGAAAATGGGAACTTCTCAAACAATACCACAAACTTGTAATCCCACAAACATGTTTCTTCTCATTCTCCATGTCTAATACATGCCTTGTTAATTTATGTTCTCATCTGTATATGATTGCAGCGCATGAGAAGCAACATCTATTTCAACGTCTAGTCAAGTGTCCCAAATGTCACCGGCTACTTCCAGAGCTTTCAGATGTTGCCACATACCGGTGTGGTGGATGTGACACACTTTTACAAAAGAAAGGTATTAAGTTCTCTGACATCGACCCATCTAAAAAGGGAACATTTGGAGGTTCCTCTGGTACCAAGTCATCTGAAAAGGAAGAGAAATTGGGAACTTATCAACCAATACCACAAGCTTATGAAGCAAAAAGTAATAATCCATCAGAGGAATTCTTGAGAACTGACACAAGTCACACAACTGAAAGTGTAGAAGCATGGACAGAATCAACTGCCAGTACTTCGGAAACTGATACATCTAGCTTGGTATATGCACGCAAAGCAGCATCTCGAATACAACTATCAGAGATCACGGAGATGCACGAACAAACTCACTCACACTCATTTCTGGACAGAGCAGATGTGCCAGTTGATATGCCACTAGAAGCTGTGGTGCAAAATGGAATTATAAATTTATCAGTGGGTGGAGATATGAAAAATGATCAAACTCTAAAGAGGATTCTGGATTACATCACAAATTCAGTTGTTGGAAAGATTGGAATTTATGGAAGAGCTGGGGTGGGGAAAACTACTGTAATGGAGATTGTGGTGCACAAACGAGTGATAAGAGACGTGTTTGATTGTGTCATTTGGGTTGCTGTCCCGGAGGTCTGGAATGTGATGCAGGTGCAAATGGAAATTATAAAGCAAATTTCTTATAGTACTGGAACTGATGATGTGCATAATAACATGGTGAGATTGACCAGATTGTTGAAACACCTGAAGTTCTTACTAATTCTAGACAATGTTCGTGAACAAATAAATCTAGAAATGGTGGGAATTCCTGAGCCAACCCCGGAAAACGGAAGCAAGATAGTCTTTACTACTAGATCAGAGCAAGTGTGTCATATAATGGCTGTAAGCTTGAAGATACAGCTAGAAGATTTATTGTCATGGGAGTTATTCTGTGAGAAAGCCGGTGAAGTTGTTAATTTCTTGAATATTCAACCCATAGCTAGAAAGATAGTTGAAATGTGCGGTCACTATTCACTGGCCATCATCCTACTGGCAGGGGCATTAAAAGATGTGTTTGATACTACTCTCTGGAATCATGCACTTGAAAGGCTGAGCACTCAACATCCATCTGATAAAGAAAATTTGGAAATCCTCATGGTTGGTGTTCTAAAATTCTGCTGGGAACGGCTTGAGGATGATATGAACAGAAATTGCTTAAGAAACATTGCTATGTATAGCAAGGAGCAAGAAGTTGATGGAAATGCATTGATAGAACTTTGGATCTCAAATGGTCTCATAGGAACCTATCAGAAGGGTAAGAAAACCCTTCAAAATCTGATTGATGCGAACCTGTTGGAGAGTGACAAGAGTGGACTATTTGTCAAGATGCAAGATGTTGTTCGGCACGTGCTAGTTAATCTAATAATTCAACCTAAAGAATGCCGATTGTTTCTTATGCGGAGTGGTTTGGAATTGACAGAGCCACCAAAGGATGAAGAATGGGAGACTGCTAAAGAGATTTACTTGCAGCAGAATGAATTGTCAGTGTTACCGGAGAATCCTAGGTGCTCCATCCTATCAGCATTGTTCCTACAAAGAAATCCCAAATTGAGAATAATTCCTCTCTCATTCTTTGAGGACATGCCAGCTCTCCAAATCCTGAACCTATCAAGAACTGGTATCAAGTCTTTGCCAGAGTCCTTATTTAGGTTGGCCAGCCTGAGAAGGCTCTATTTAACTTACTGTGATCGTTTAATGGTGTTGTCTCCCAAAATTGGAGACCTCAAGCACCTTGAGGTCCTTGATCTAGAAGGAACTGAAATCATAGATTTGCCTAAAGAGGTTAAGAAGTTGACTACTCTGAAATGCCTGGAAGTTTCATTCTACAGGCATATGAATGATGGCAGTAGGAAACCAAAACCAGCAAAACCTGTGGTTCCTGGTGGAATAATATCAAGCCTGATTCAGTTGGAAGAACTAAATATTAATGTTGATCCAGATGATGAGCGATGGAACTTATGTGTAGAAGCTATTGTCAATGAGTTTTTTAGCCTCCCAAGGTTAAGCATTCTAAAATTCTACTTTCCGAGGGTAGAACTTTTAAGGCACTTTAAATGGTATGGCTCAATATTGTATCCATCATTGTCAAATTTCAATATCACAGTCGGCCATCATGTCAATCGCATCATGAATCGAATCCCAAACGAAGTTGAGTTTGAACTAGAGCGATGGGACAAATGCCTGAAATATGTTAATGGTGTTGATGTTCTTAGTGATGTCACAAGGTTGCTTCGATTTGCAACCTCGTTTTACTTGGACCGCCATTCAAAAGTTAAGAAGCTGTCCGACTTTGGAGCTGAAAACATGGAGGAACTAAAATGTTGTGTACTGGCTGAATGTAATGAGCTGCAAGTGATTATAGATGGAGAAGAAGTCCAAGAAGAAGAGATTCATAGGAACGAAATTGTATCCAAATCAGATAACAAGAGAATTGTCCTCGGATCACTTGAGTACTTGTACATTTATTACATGAAGAATCTAAAGAGTATATGGGAGGGCTCGGTGCAGAGGTGTTTTCTTCTCCTGAAGTGCTTGAGCTTACACACTTGTCCACAGCTGACCACTATCTTCAGTCCAGACTTGCTTGATAACTTTTGCAACTTAGAGGAGCTCGTGGTCCAAGACTGCCCTGCCATCTTAAGCATAGTGAGCTGTAACGAACCTGCGAAGTACAAAACTTCTTACTTCCTCCCTAGATTGAAGAAAATTTCTCTTCATTACATGCCTGTGTTGGTCAGCATCTCTAGTGGTTTACGCGTTGCACCAAAACTGGAGTGGGTGAGTGTTTACGATTGCCCAAAGCTCAAGAGCTTGTCAAGAGAGGAAATGTCTAGTAAAGATTTGAGGAAGATTAAGGGTGAGTGGAGCTGGTGGGAAGCGTTGGAGTGGAAAAGTGGACGGCCAAATCACTTGAATGGAATTTTCGTTCCAATCGATGAGTGATTGAGAAAGTTCACATGGTAAATGATGTTTCTAGCCCTGAGCCAAGATTTAGTGAGTGAAAATTCATTACAACAGAATCAACAAGCTCTAAACATGAGCTCCTCTTACTTTCTGTAAGACTGTAACTGCAAGGTAATGTGCTCGCTCTCTGGATATATTGATTAGCTCTTCATTTCCTATGCCTTTATGCCATATAGGGTCCCCAGTTGCTGGAAATAGAACTAAGATGTGGTTTTTGTCATTGCATTTTCTACAGGTAAAAGCATCATGGATTCGAGCAGTTGGAAAATGAACTGGGAAACAATGGAGATGTATTAAAGGTCCTGTAACCTCAATATGCTCTATAAATTTATAATGCTTTACTTTCTGCAACAAATTCTTTTTTTTTTACTAATTACATTATTGGTAAACCATATGATCTTCCTATGTAAAGGAAGAAATGGGCAAATCCATTTTAGTATAGCAAATTGTTAAAATTGATGAAGGGAGTGATTACCATAATTCTTGTACTTGTAATGTTGGTGAGACCTCAGTTCTTATTCTTGATAGATTCAGGTTTCAATTTACTTTTTTGCTTCTGTTACTTGTTGAGGTAGTTAATCTCCTGACTCTGTAATTTGGAATATGTGCAATTATACTAGCTAAAACAAAATAAACAATTCAAGGTGAAAAGTAGATAAATTCAAGGAGTTGAAGAGAACATCTAAGTAAGGAACTGGTTGATTTCTTCATGTCCAAGCAACATGATTGATTACAAAGATCTTGCTCTTATATATGAAAAGTATGCACATGTGTGGACAAAGGATATAAGAAGAAAAAAAGGACAAAACTGGACAGCCATCTCTCTCTAACTTGTTAGCTTAAGCTGTACATTAGAGAATCCATCTGCCTATTTACACAAATTTTTTTTTTTTTTCGATTACCTTGTACAACTAACAGTCTTCTCCTTTATCTAACTGTAATCCAACTGTCTGATGTCACAGAGTCGCTTTCGCAGCCGCCAAAACCATCACCACCCTGGAGTCTTCTGTCCTTCCTCTTCCCCTCGCTGCAAGTTTTTGACGAGAACGGGTTTTGGCTCGGATACTCATCCTCACTGCAATTGCCAAAGTTTGATTCGTCTGAATCATAATCCTCTTCATAGATTGCAATGTCGAAAACGCTTGCTGGAGAGATTGCAAATCCCTTTCTCGAGTTTCTTGACACAAATGGATGCTCAAGCAACTCCGTGCTAGTCCACCTCTTCTCCGGATTCCTTTCCAAGCATTTCTTCAGAAAATCCAAACCCTCCTTCGAGAAATTTGTTGGAAACCTCGGGGTATCGTTACTACAGGCAATCTTCAACAATGCAGCAGCCGGGTTAGACTCCTCGCCATCCCAAGGAAGCTTGCCGGTTGCCATTTCAATAACCGTACACCCCAATGACCAAATATCCGAAGCAAAATCCAATCCTTCACTTCTCATAACTTCAGGAGCCATCCACAATGGAGTGCCCACAATGGAAACCTTATTTTGCCCCGAATCTCTCAACCTTATCGAGCATCCAAAGTCAGCTAATTTTACATTCCCCGAAGAATTCAAAAGCACATTCTTGCTCTTGAGATCGCCATGGACAATCCCGTTCTCGTGAAGGTACTTGAGGCCATGAAGAATCTCTCGTGTGTAGAGCCGGATCACGGATTCATCTAGCTTCCCGCCAAACTTCTCAGCTACATCTGCTATGCTACCTCCGGCCATGTACTCCATGAATACATCAACCTTGGGCTCGCCATTGGCGCCAAACGAACTGCTCTTCCCTAAGCACTTGACGACGTGAGGAGAATCCAAACTCTCGAGGATATTAGCCTCGTTCTCGAGGGACTGGAGTCCCGCCCCGGATTGCTTCTGGGCAGACTTGACTACAAAAAGCTCACCAGTTGTCTTGCTCATGGCCAAGCGGACAGTGCCATAGGAGCCTGCTCCAATCACTTTTCCCTTCACCCATTCACTGGGGCAAAACGTCGAACACTCGGTGTGCATCATTTTTTTTAAAACTATTATTGATCACTCAAACAGATGGGTCTAACCAGAAAATCAATAAAATTCTGTTGCTTTTGAATCGCGATCGAAGACGCAATTCGCAAAACCGAGTCTTCAATCCTATAAGATGCATATGGTTTGAAAATCTCCTAATTCGAAATCGACATCAAACAGAGGACCTGAAATCGTACTGCAACCAACAAGGATCGACCAATTCTGTGGAAAATAACAATACCCAGAATGGAAATCGAATGAAATTTTACCAATTGATGCGAAGATCAGGTCGTGAACGTTGTAACAAAATCTGGGTAACTGATGATCCGACGTGAAGAGCGGTTTCCGAGCGACCAGAAAACCGCTCCCACGGGAAGAAGAGACGGTAGCTCCACCCAGCAGTAGTTTTGCTTCTTTTTCTTCTTTTGCAAAACTAAATTATGTACAAAAAGAAGAAAGTAACTGCAGAGGTTCGTGTTTTAAATCGGCTCAGGACAAAAATTGTAACGTTTGGCGCTCCAAACTTTGTGGAACTCTCTTGGATATTCTAGGGAGGTGATAAATCCAAACCCCAAAAGTATAAATCCACACTTTTTTGACACATCTGACCAAATTACCCTTGTCATACATATTTCATACTAAATCCGTTTCTCTCCATTTCATGAGATGGGACCCATGCAACAAATAGCCTATTCTTTCTCTCTCTACTTCATCTGTGTAATGTACTAGTGTCCCTACCTTTTTTTTATTTTATTTAT
>JAYMSZ010000865.1:0-16714 GCA_036897665.1 Pelargonium citronellum | reverse complement strand
TTTTGGTTAATTAAAGTTTGAGTTATTCATAAATAGAAGTCTTTTTTAAAATAAAATAAAAAATGGGAAACACTCGGTATATAAGGGTATGTTTGAATGAAGTTTTATTTAAGTTATGAGAGGTATTTTCGTCTTTTTGTCACTTAAATGACGAAAACTTGGATGAAAAGATGTTTGATATAGTTTAGGGTATCCAATAGCTAAATACAAAAGTTGAGAGTATCCAAAGTTAAAAGAAGTATAATTGATGATAGATACGTGTAATTATTCCTAATTTTTAAACATGTATTGATTTAAAGTCACATTAATGCACTGGTTCTCATTTCTTCCTAACTAAAAATACTTTACATGTACGATTTACAATTTTAAACATAGTTTCTTTAGATCTCCAAGTAGAAGTAGTGTGACCAAACATTTAAGTTAGGATATGCTACAGGCTATAGGCATGGGTGGGGAATTGGGGATAGTGGGTGTTGTAATCTTTTTCATAAACCCTAAAAGCCAAAAGCATGACTTAATAATCACACACAAAAAATGGCCACATTATTGCTACTTATTATATCACCTACATTTGATGTTGATGTAGGTAATATTTTATAAAGAGAAGGACCAACACCACCTAATTAAACCTACTCACATGAACCACCATAGTAGGTCCAGCAATGATAGTGGAGTGGTATAGTAAAGGTAAATGCGTGCAATTCATGACTTCCAAACAAAGGAAAGTTTTGCAATCCATTCCTTTATTTAACCCTCCAAACCTCTCTTCCCAAATCCCACACCACAGGCAATAACTAGAAGGAGAAATGGTGTTGTTTAGAGTCTTTTACACATCCTTGCTTCTCTTTCTCTTCATTTTCACCTCCTTCACATCAATGACTCTTCACTCAGCTGCCACTGGAGTTGGTGCAGAAAATGGAGTCAAACAGCTGCATGGGAAATGGCACAGGATCAACCATGGAAGCTCCCGTGGACCTCGGAAGCACCTTGTCAATCCGACGGGTCAGCATCCTTTTCAAATTGGCAAGTCCACAGTGTAAAATGTTTCAGTGTTGTTACGTTTCATAAACATGTTTATGTTCAAGTTCAAGTACACATCTGTCATGTTTTCTTTAGCAGCTTCAGAGATATATAATTAGCTAGATAGGATGATGGATGAGGCTTGCTTTGACAGTAAAGAAACTGTATTCATTAAACTGCACTTTCTGGAAATGTTATTGCTGACATACAACTTAACAGTTCCTCCAGAAATTTACATGAGCTTTCTGATCAATTTTGCAATTTACCATGAACTCTTGCAACTTAAACTTGAACATAAGTGGGCTATATAAAGGCATATTTATGGATAACATCAAGAAGAATTCAGAAAACTTAGATTTACCTTCCATGACGGATGATGGATGAGGCTTGCTTTGACAATAAGGATAGTATATTCATTGAAGTGCACTTTCTGGAAATGATATTGACAGCAATATCTCAGTTCAAGTTCCTGTGCACTAAGTAACAAATACTGCCAAACAAATTTACAGTTCATCCTCAAGAATTACACGAGCTTTCTGATAAATTTCGCAATTTAACATGAACTCTCGCAGCTTAACTTGAACAGAAGTGGGCTATATATCCACAAGGCATATTTATGCATAACATAAAGAAGAATTCTGAAAACTTTTAGATTTTACTTTCCACATCCAAAGAATGAGAATGGTGCAATTTTTTAACACAATCAAGATGTCACAAACTCACAATGTACCTATCTACTATGCCAACCTCCTCAGTTCTCAATTACACATACGAATCCACCCATGTGAAGGAATAGAAGATGACACTAATACAATAAGCAATGGATACAGCTCATAACATTGAACATCACCAAAAAATTAAAAAATGCACATGGATTCAATATAGTGTCTCATTACACGTATGTACTAAGTTTACAAATCAGCTCCAATGCAAATTACCAAGATTTTATTGGAAGGAAAAATGAAGTTTTACTTATACTAGCCAAGTAAATTTGGATATGCATCAATCTATTAATATAACCCAGATTACGACACCTTACATCACAACATAGTGTTGTAAGTCTGGGTCATCTTGTTGTATTCATAAATCAAAATGATAGTTCAAAGTGTTCCAACTTCTCAGCATATTACAGCTAGTGTAACAAGAACCTTCCCTTTTAGTTTTTATAGCCCCAAATAGCTACGATCTTCATAAAAGCCCACCAAGTTTACTCTAAGATAAAAGCCTAATTATCCCGTTTCTCAATGATCTCAAACATGTCGAGGGTGTAAATACATTATGAAGCATCTCGTACGAGGCTGGTAGCCAGTCAAGTTCCATTTATAAGTCTCATAAGAAACCATGTAGTTGTTACAACATTACCAATTTTCACAGAAATATGAAGATCAGATTAATTGTTCCATAAGCCTGCACTATATATAACACTGATTATGACAACTTTTATATTATAGTCTACATACAAGGAAGAGCTAGGCAATGATTCATTGGTAGATAGATACATGTATCCATGCAGCATAATTGGGAGGAAAGGGAGAGAAGACAACAAAGTTGAGACTTTTGTAAATATGTAGTAGAATTTCCAATGAGAATCAATACCAGGTATCAGATCCCAGAGGCATTACATTCTTCTAGCAGATTAAGAAGATTATGTTCAGGGGCACTCATTGATGGTAAAATCAAACGATTAGTTCTTGCCGGCCGTGGCTTTGTTACATCAGCTTCTGTTTCAAGGTTTCCTTCATCCTTCCTAGGAGGCAAGTCAGCTCTCCTTCGCACACTTGCAGATACTCGCTCCTTCCACAGTCTTCCATCCTGATTAACCAGAAAATGTAAATCAGAACATTGGATAATAAAAGCATTCACATATACAAATTTGAGGAATGAACAAATACTAAATGGCAATCTTGTTTGATTGCAAACTTGCTCGTGCAAAGATACAGGCAAAGTCCATATAATTTCTAGATAAATTTCTAAGGTTTGTTGGTTCTTAAACAGCATACTGCTTGAATAGTTTGAATACTTGGGAAAACTGCAACCATTTGGTTTGGTCATTTTAAGAACTCATGATAACATGCAGGGAAAATTGTCAAAGATTCCCCTAATTTCAACCCTAGAAAAAAATTTCCCGAATCAAACTTTGATATTAAAACATATCCCTCTGGTTGGAATCAGGTCATGTGTCAGGCATTTGATCATTTTTAGATTCCATATTAGGAATTTAGGGCCCCCTCAACATATTGAGTCAACTAGTTGAATTCTTAATATCTTGAAGAGGTCTCTGAGTTCATCAAACGCTAAGGCATTAAAAAAGGGAAGGACTTACACCCAATCATTGATTGTTGACATTTGACCATATTTCAACAAAAATTGTTACTAAATTTTGGGCGCTATTATTGGCTGTAGTACTGTTACATTGAGTTTTTGGAAAGAACAACTCTGGCTGGAAGGTACTGTTAGTAGGTTTGTCCAAATAATCACCAGGTGCGGGCAAATAAACAAATAGTGCTATTCTTATTGATCAGAGATAGCAATGAGACAATTTATTATAAATCTGTAAACTCTACCTCAATGACACCTGTCTTCTAACCTAAACCCCACCCACCATAAGTTAGGCAGTTTTTTAATTAAATCTGCTATAGATGCACGCATGCACCATCTAATAATTTCAGGAGCGGGTATTTAATTAAGCTCCCCAACATTTCCGCAACGGCGAACTCTTATTATCATAATGACAGAAGACATGATTGGTGACATGCAGTATAATGCACAAACAATTGGTAGGAGCAAAATAAGTACATGTAATAAAGGAAATAAATTTATACGCATCCATCACATGGTGAACCTATTGTGCAAACACAATCTTATGACGGAAAGTAAGGTTGAAGCTTACATTAAGAATTGATGGTTCTGGTTGCGGGCATTGAATTGGACGGTCATTATCAAGAGGCTCAACAGGATGTTCAACTGGCTTAAACTCTATGGCAATTTCAATACCGTGAGTCGCAGCAGCAACAGCACTTGCTGCATTGGTAACTTCTGTAGTTGCAGGCACTGCTTCCCTCTCATCCTGTATTCACATGTAGCAACCAATTATTCAAACATTACAAACATGTAAACAAGCAATGACATGTAGAAAAGAAAACACAAAGTTCAAAACAAATTTTGCTTTTAGTCTTTGAAGAAGATCATAGCAGATAAACAAATAGTGGAACCAAGAAGATTTAGAACATGCTGATACAGTATTAACAGAAACCCAACAAATGACCCCAAAACAGTAAACTAATTTGGTATTAAAATTCAATTTGAACATCAACAGTTTTATACATCTGGGATTAAAATCTGCCCACCTACAGACTACAGTAATAGATAGAACAGTCAGGAAAATCCCAATCCAAAACAGAAGAACAGATTACAGAACAAATAAAAACTAACCCAACACTAACCAAGTCACTGAAATTCCAAAACCCAGAAAGAGAAATTCATAAACTGATTGGAGAAAGTCAACGTTACAGTAGGATGTAGAAATCAATTCATCATCTAACATATTGACCAATACTAAGATTTAAAATAATAATAAAATGAAAAAACCCCAAATGGAGAAATGCAGATATAGAAGAAGAAAAATAAAACTTACAATCGCACTCTGGCTTCGTCGGTGGCTGTTTCTGCTCACAGAAAATCTAGAGAAAATACCCACCATTTTTTTCCGCTTTCGCCTCAGTCCCAACTCCAAATTACAAAATGATATTCGAACTAAAACGGCCTCTTGGTTTTATTCCAGAAAACAACAAACCTTTTGACCTTTCCCTTTAGAAACTGAAGAGACAGAGAGAGCGAAGAGATGATAAGGTGGGAGTTGTGGATTTGGCTTTACTTAGCGTGGTGGGTTATATTGATTCGCTTTGGGATTTGTGATTGTAAAACATACATAAATGTGGTTTCTGAGAAGAAACGGAAAAGAGGAGCTTTGGAGGAGAAGAAGAAGAAAAAGAAAAGGACGGTTACTGCAACAACCACTTGCACAAAAGTTAGCGCAAAACAATTGGTGAGATGTTAATGTGAAGCTCAAGCTTTTGGAACAAAGTGGGAGAGAGAGACAGAGCTGTATGTATGGTAATGGTAGATAGACATTTATGCGATATTTTTGCGAGCACTGCATTATGCTGTTGCGCGTGGGCCCACCTCCACCATGGCGTCGACCTCGTTGGTCTGCTCAGCTGCTTCACGCGCCCTTTCACGCTTCATTTTTAAACTGGATTTTGCACTTCAAAGAGATATGGGCTGGGCTTATGAAATATCAGTATTGTCGGGCTTGGATTGACTTGAAAAAGTTTGAATAGCTTTTTTTTTTTTTATCTTTTTTAATATAGAAGGGTGCCGAAATTCTATCTAGCAAGGAATTAATAGTGTTCAGAAAAGAGACAAAGTCTCTTAACCCTAGCCTAGGGCTTGCTTTTGGCACCTTACACCAAAGTGGTCTCATACGCCACCACCACCAAGGATGTATTGAGTGAGGATCAATCCTGAGACCTCATCCTACTCACACAGCTAGAATAACCAATTGCGCCACCCCTAATGGTTCGGCAACTTACTAATCAAGATTTAAGAATGATTTAGTATAAAATGTATGGAATTTCAATCATGATTTTTTGTTTGAGACTCTAAGTAGATAAATAAAGTAAATGGATGCAAATGGGGCGCTCTACGCTCACAAATTCAGTGGAGCAGATATGTATATTAATTGGTGAGGTACATCACTTCATTTACATTAATTTATTGTCTGAGATATGGTTGAGATTCTTTTTTCTATTTAGTATATAAGTATATCGTATTTTGGACGTATATGTCCGTCATAGATTTTTTATAGGAAGTCTTGGAGACTTGTTAAGAAAATTGCAAATCTTGAAATAAAATAGGTACCTGATATCCTGTTTCATTTGTCTCACTTTCTATTTTATAGTTATTATACACTAACAGTAACCGGTGCAAATTGACTGAGCTGATGAATATTTGGTTTTGGAAGTAAAATTTTTCATAAAAATTACTTTTTTTTTGTTTCAGAACGAGTGTCATGTTTATTTGATTTATTTTTTTTATGTTCTAAAATGAAAGTCATCTATTTTTTTAAAATAAATTAATTATGTAAGAATTGTCATTAGTATCCTTCAACCATTGAGGCTTAACGTATAATCATGAGATACAAAAATAAAATATCACATTCACTAAGGACACTTGCTTTGGAACTGAGTGAGTACTATTGTCTATCCTTGGTATGATGAATAGGCCAAAATCCAGAAACTAGATTCAGTCCATGTCAAAAACATTTTAGATAAACACGTGACAACAGAAGAAAACTAAAATAACGGTCAAATGAGAATTGCATATGTTTTCGAGTACTCGTAAACACTGTTTTTTAACTGAAATATTGTAAGATA
Organism: Pelargonium citronellum; assembly: GCA_036897665.1. Lineage (NCBI taxonomy): Eukaryota > Viridiplantae > Streptophyta > Magnoliopsida > Geraniales > Geraniaceae > Pelargonium > Pelargonium citronellum. The sequence continues at coordinate 10,259 of JAYMSZ010000865.1, read as the reverse complement.
AGGTTATATTCTTGGTAAAATAGAGTATCTCTCTCCCTCAAATAGAAATAAGTTATCTGGTTGATAGGCTTTGCCTAAAAACACAACATAATAACTTTAAAAATAAAATAAAATTATAACCATAACTACATGATTAGCAGAAAAAAAGAACAAACAAAACTAAAATACCAGAAGGCCTTAACCCCCTTCCTATAATCCTATGTATATATGCATCTCCATATATACAGAATCACTCACCTTCAACTCTCAAACAATTTATTGAAAAAACAAGAACCAGCTTTTCAAAGAGCCAGCTCAGTTTCTTGAACATAGATTGATTTCTATATCTGGGTTATTGATTTTCTGTTCATCACATAAACACAAGAACAGAGCTCCTCTGTTTTCTCTGCTATTGACAAAGCATGGGATCAACCATGAGCACCGATTTCCACGCAATCAATGCAGTAAGGGACAGTGTCAATCCCGAAGACAGGATCTCCGAGCTCCCGGATTACATCATCCATGACATCCTCTCCCACGTATCGTTTAGAAAAGCAACCAGAACCAGCATACTTTCGAAAAGATGGAGGACTATCTGGAATTCATTTCCAAACATTTACTTCGACGAATGCAACTTCACAGATAGTTTCAGCTACGATTATGATGATGAACAAGTTGAGAAGAAGAAAAGGTTTGTGGACTATGTTGATAACACCCTCTCTTGCCGTCACGTAAATGACCTCAACATTCATAAATTTAGGCTTCACATGACCTTTTTTGATCCCAAATTGTCACCAACAATCCACGAATGGCTCAACACTGCTCTGGAGAAACATGTAAAGGAGCTGGACCTCTGCATGATGAGTCCCCGGAGACGAACACCCTCCGGAGAAGACGGATACTGCATACCCCAAACAGTCTTTCTTGCAAAAACAATCACTTCTTTAAAGCTCTCAGGCTGTGTCCTGAGACCCTCTGAAGAAATCAAGCTCCCTTCTCTGAAATCACTGTCTCTTCATGGAATCTACCTGAACAAAGAGATCTTGCAGAATCTGTTTTCTGGCTGTCCTGAGCTTCAAGAACTCAACCTTGAACAATGCAGATTGAGACATTTTCATGCCAACAATCACAAAATCAAGTCCATCACTCTGCTAAACTGCTTCGGACTAGACACCGCCCATGTCCAAGGCTCGAGCCTGCAGTCATTTACGTACGTGGGAGAGAAGAGGTACACGAGGCAGAGGCTATATGCAGAGTGTAAAATGAAATTATGTGCTGAAAATTTGGTGAACTTGACACTGAAAGGTGCAAGAATGGTGGACAAGTCTCTGGATGATCTTTCCGGGTTCCCATTTCTCCAGAATGTTGTGTTAAATGGATGTATTGATATCAGGAAAATGAATATTAGCGGTTCGAACCTCAAGACTGTGGATTTGGAGGAGTGCAAGGAGCTGGAGGAGCTGGAGATTAATGCACCCAATTTAGAAGATTTCAAATACTGTGGTCATTTGATTTCTCTATCTTCGCCGCAAGCGTTGAGACTGGAAGAGGCTATGATATCTCCTTATTTTGATATTGAGGATATGGATGAGACCGCCCAATTTATGGAATTCATTAGCAAGTTCAGTAATTGTAAGGTTCTGAAGCTGTTCTGTCTCCATGATAAGGTAGGAATATGGTGCCACTTTCCTCTGCTTTTGCTCTGTTTTCTTTTGTCTTTTGCTCTGTTTTTTATTTTCTATTTGAATTTTGAAGGAACTGACAATACCAGCAGAGATGAGGAAGCATTGGAGAGCTCCTCTGAGTGAGCTGAAGAATTTGAAGATTCATATGGTAATGTTACCAATGAACTATGATGCATTTATGGATGGCTTGCTTTGGATGTGTCCCAATCTTGATGTTCTTGACGTATTCTTGGAGCTTCAAGAAGTGGGTTTAAAGGTACTTTCTTGTTCATGGAACATCAATTAATTCAACTCGCAGTCACAGAGTCACTAGTTTGGTACTTATATTTTTAGTACATATTTTACAGTACAACATTGGAGAAGCTAGGAAGAGACAGGAGGCTCTGGGATCATCATCTTCACTGGAGAGTGTTGTGTCTGATATCAAGAGAAGATTGAGTGATCTGAATCAGCTGAAGACACAGATTTGGAGGATAACTGATGTTGCCATTCCCAGCATCAGAGAGAAACTGCAGATATTGAATGAAGTGAAGATGGATATATTGAGGAAAAATGGTGGAGCTGTGGATGATATCAAGAGGAAGCTAAGAGCTTTGAACAGTTTGAATAAAGAAATCTTGAAGACAAATGGTAACATCATTAATGACATGAAACAATCACTCCATAACTTCATCATCCTGAGTTCATGATTATTATAGCATCTAAAAGGGTGATTCGATCAAACAAGAAAAGCAGATTTTGGGATCTTTATATGTATATGTTTGTAGAACGAATTGGATCCGGCTGCTTCAACATGTGAAAACACCTGTTTGTAAATATGTTCAATTAACAATCCATCAATAAATCCAATAGATCTACCTGCAATTAAACATTCACTATCATGGCTCAAAACTTAAAACCATTTCTTAGAATATACAGGCCACTCAATGGTAACCAAAAAGATCACACTATTCATTGCAATCAAAATGGATCAATACTATTAAATACAAGTAGTGCTTCTTACAAAGAGGGACGGTACAGAGAGACCAAAAGAAAAGGAACAGCTGAAGGGGATTTGAATTTCAAAGTTAGTGTAGAACTCAAAAAGAAAAGGGTCTATATGTACTAGAAGCTCTAAGCCTGTCAAAAATTTCCAGCTGAAGTTAAATAGGTGCCTAACACTTAAATCTCCTTCATTTCCCCACCTTCCGCTAGCCGTCCTTAAAAAAACTACTTTTGGCATGTACAAAATGTGTAACATACCTTATGATACATTATCTCCCAAATAGGAGAGGACCCTTTTCTTGAACACTCTAGCTAAGTCAACAACTTCGGATTCACGTATCTGTCGAGTCATGCTGTCCGGCTGACCAAATCTCTGCTCTTTCCATGACAACCTGCTTGCAATGTCAATAGTCAAGCTGGCCATATCCCTGCTGTTTGTCAATTCTCGCATGACTGTAGAAGAGTATGCAGGGCTTGACACGAGCCTATTAAGCAAAATCAGAGCCTCCCTTATCAGCAAGGTCCTGCAGATGAAAATTGAATTTAAACTAAGCCTGGGCTACAATAAAACAAATTTAAGACCGTTGCTAGGCTAAACTCGGCATTACAATACAAAGTATATTTAATCTCCCTTGAAAGTGCTGGATAGACCGATAGAGTAATTGGTAACTCATGGGGGCATCAGAGTCTCACAAAGTCACAAGGGGTATAGTTTCAATCCTGAATTATGTAATATAAGAAGGCTCCTGTTCCCCTGTAATTAGTTTTCTAATCTGTATTGGTAATGGGAATGGCTCTACACTAGCTCTTCTCCGTTCAATTCTTAAGTTAATCAGAACACCAGGCTCCCACTAAAAAGAGGATATATCTTCTCAATAGTTACAATTAAAAAACCTCCGTATTATTGAGCGAAAGTGATTGAACACAAATTGAATTTGACAAAGTTGAGCATGTAAGTTTATTTGACGGTCAAACCAGAAGAAACACAGAGCAATTCAATGAGTTAAATTTCAGTAACGCCTTTAGTCTTGATTCTTGAAAGAGCCCTTTCAAATTTGGAGAAAGGGAGCATAGTAGTATAATAACGGATTCTGAACCTCGGAAGCATCATGTTTGAACTGTTGAAAATGCAAGTTAAACTTATGACCCAATGATGTTCCAATGCAGTGTTTGTTCCTAAGTTTCGAGTTTTCTCATGAAGTGGCAGCCTTCAATTAGACCAATACACTTGCACTTGATATAACAAAGCTTTAACCATTATATAAGCAAAAGAATGATGTAATGAAAGTGATGTCATGTTCAAGTTAGTCCAAGATAACCTTAATTTGATGAATGCATGAAAAGGGAAGGGTGCAATAAAATGATGAGAGAAAAGCATTCGAGGAAAAACTCTGACTCAGACATCCATTACCTCTCCTTGGAAATTTCTGGTGGTACAAGACATGTTGCAGCTGCCTCTGCATCCATTTCAGATACCAGTACTTGCAAAATTAACATAAGAAAGTTTGCCCCTCTAAATAACTTTTGTCCCAGCAGAATTTCAAAGCCAGATTTTCCAGATGAGGCCAAGAAAGAGAGCACAATAATTGTATTTCTACGAAGTTTCAAGTCCTGCATGCACATTAATATAAATTTGTAAAGATAATATAATATGTTGCATTTCTCAAGGGGTAAATGAGTAAATTACAGAAAAAAGAAACCAAAGCCAATAGAATAGCAATCTCCAATAACCGGGATGAATAAGCATGTATGTTGGAAGAAATTTTAAGAGTCTCAACTCCCAATCTGAAAAAGTGACTTCTTCACTAGTGATACAATTTGCGCAAAAAACTGGAACCAATGTTTTGAAAGGCCCCTAGAAAACAGCCAGGTATGGGGCACAAAATTCGTATCACCATGGTTGAAAACTGAAGTTGTAAAACCTATAAAAAGGGATGATGGACCCGCAACCGAATCATAATCTTGACTTATAATCAAGCTATCAGAATCAGACTAAAGAGATAGTCCAAAAAGTAAACTAGTGCACCACAGTATATTCCTGTTTGGTTAATGAGTAGGAGTGGTCAAGTAGATGAACTTGGTTGGCCCGGTAATTTTACTAGCAACTGAACCACTTTGAAGTGAAAGATGTGGATAAAATGCAGCAGAGCATTGTCAGAGGAAGTGGAGCATTTGACCTGATGTACAGGCACAACATCTCGGGGCCCAGTCCTGAAAACCAGTTATTTGTTCTATCTTTCACTTTTCTAATATTATCAAAATGACTTCATACTGAGAAATTAATTGCCCATGGCTACTTTTCCTACGTATGATTATCAGCCGATTGTTCTCTCGTTGAAATGTCATTGACTATCTGTCCTAAGTTTCATAAATCTATCCGGGTAAAAACTAATCTTAGATTCTTTTAAATTAAAACATATGTAGATGCTCAATCAGTTATAAATGTGCTCCGGGTAGGTGGCAAGGAGTATGGGCATGCCGGATTACTTATCGATTTAATTGTTCAATTTTTGAATCAATCATCTGTTTAGAAGCATAAAAGCTTGGTTTGGCCAAATTATACGAGTTTCTGCAGTGGCAGAGAAAATGGTACATTCTGAAAATGATGAGACACTTCGACAAGAAAAGCAAAATGAAACTAAACTGATGAATAATGGGGTGGGGATTTCACAAATAGAAAATAGCATGCCTACCTCGGCACCAATTTCACTATTAGCTACACAGTCTGCCAAACCTTCAAGGAGGATACCAAATCCTTGAACAGAAACACTTTCAGCATTATCATTGGCAGAATCAGTATCCCATTTCTGTTTACAACTGTTGCAGAAAATGGCCAATATTTTTGGACCTTCAGTTTAGCAACAAGCAAAAATAAGTTAGTAAGAGCAGAAGATGGATGGTAAGATAGATTTAAATAAAATAAATTTGAGCGTCCACAATTAGGTGAAAAGTAAGTTTTGTATAGTCCCCTACTAGATTTTCATCACATATTTGAAAAACTAAAACTAGAAGGCATTGACGCTCTGCTTAAGCTAGAATCTTATAACAGCACAATCCCAAAAATTTTAGATCTCAATGGACTATGATAATCGGTTTTATAGATCTCAAAATGTCAAACTGATAAATAAAGCATTTCATACATAAAGAGGATGTTATCAAGGTTCGAGAACTTAATGGATTTCAGTGCAAATTCAAACCTACTCACAAGAACTAAACATTTCTGTTGGAAGTGCCACTTTATTAAATATTGTAAAGGAACTCTAAAATGTACAATGTCATGTACTCCCCAATATCCTGATTTATTCAGTTCAATGACAATGCAAATCACAATGATAGTTGTTAGATATATCCAATAAGCGGAGTTACATATTTCCAAAAAATCATTACAGAATAAAAGCAAGCTGATTAAATGATTCCAAAGCAAAGATATGAGGTCACATGAACCAAAATAACAGAAATAAAAAAGCAAGCTATCACAGCCAGTCAGGGATAAAAGTTGCAACATTTACATGATTCTCTACACGCTAGCTAGTAGAAGAATAAGTTGTGTGAACTGTGAACTTACAATTTAATAGCAAGAACATGAGCTGCATAGCTTCGTTTCGAACAAGTGTGCCTGCTTCCTTTTTTAGCAGTAGTGAAACACTCTCAAACACCAATGTCTGGCCAAATCTGGCACAAGCATAATATCATTATTTAAGGGATAAAGAACACAAAGAACACTGAAAGGAAGTAGCAGTGAAAAACTTACTTCTCTCGTTCCATATAAGCACTACTTCTCATAACAATCATATTCATTATAGAGACTGCCTCCACTCTTACACACTCTCCAATATTCTTCATGGCAATTTGGCGCATCACTTCAAAGAGAGAAACCCAATCTACACTAGAAACTGACAGAGCAGTACCATGATTATAGCAGCTACTGCCCAGAACATCAGCATCAGGAAAACCAAGTCCACATGGAATATTTCCATCAGAGGATCTTTTATCTCTGTTTATTGGAAACAGCCCTCTATATGTTGCACCTCCAGGTCCATTAAGATCCACAATGCTGTTCCTAGAGCAAAGTTCTTCGATCAAAACATTGTCCCTGAGTAGAGTGCACTGGAAAGATCAAATCAAAGTTCAGAAGCACGCAACTATAAATATCTCTAAAAACAATCTGAACTATCAAAACATCGAAACCTACCAAAAGAAATTTAAAAGAGATAAAAAAAATAGGAGCAGATATTCAAAATAGCTAAGAGATAAAGCAAATAATCACAGCATAAGACTTCTGTAATGCAAATACAAAACATAGAATATTTCAAATATTAAACCATTTCTTTATCCCTAATATTACTGAAAAGATGCAAACAGAGATGTATTATAATAAATTCCAAATTAGCCAAAACCCTGCTCATTTAAAATATTAAAATATCAAACAAGATCCTTATAATCTTTAAGGAAAAGTTGAAAATAAATTATTTCAGCACGGTTCAAAGGAATAACAAAATGAAATAGCTTAAAACAGGACCGCTTGTCAACGATAAATGATGTGGATAAACTTGAGTGTAAATTTCTTATAGAGTTGTGCCAGTTCAATTATACCTTCCTTCAGGTTTCCTTTCCAAACTCGGCAAGTGTTTCAGAATCACATGTAGCACTCGCAAGGATCTATGAGCAACCACAACCTGCATCCAAATAAAAACAACTTTCTCAATGAAGGGAAAGGAAAGTGAATTAAATAAATTAATTAACTGAACTCCAGAATTAGTTCGCTGCCAGTAGAAAAATGAGATGTTACATAGCCTTGATAATCGTGCATAAGATAAGAAAAATACACTCAAGCCAAATATTAAACAGGCAGAGTAGAGAACCTTTAAGCATAACCACTGCTCTACAACTCCAACCTAAATATTTATTCATCATCTTTTTTGAAGAAAAAAAATGCTACTAAGATGCCTACTAAAGCAAGCAGATTATAACCAGTTATGATCATCACATGCTATATGTACCGAAAAAACTAGATGTTTATTTTTATTTGTGAGCGGGAATGATGCCATGGGAATTTTCTTTAAATTATGATCATCTCCTGTACATGTCAAATCTAGTAGTCAGAGTTACTAATTACAAGTATCAAGATTGCCCGGACAAGAAACCAAAAGAAGGTTGTGAAGTAGTAAAAAAAGATGTCTGGCAGTATTACTACTCTAAAAAAGAATCAAAATGAAAATAAATTAATAAATAATAAACCAACTACATAACTCACACTCTCAAGTCTACAGAGATCAATTAATGGTTCAAGTAAAGCTTCCATACGTGCCATTCCATTACTGATCTGCAATAAAGAAACAAATTAGCCAACCAATGTAAGACCAAATCAATAAGAGATGTGAATTAACATGCCCACATTACCGCAGGGGTTCACCTATGTATGACACAGTAACTCTGTAACTGTCAATTATAAAGTTCAAATTATAAAGAACTTGCCCACATCTTAATGTTGAGGTATTCAACTAATTAAATTACAGAAGGCTTAGCATCCTCTTGAAGCAATAGAAAATTATTTGTAGTACTACACTCATTAACCAAAGGCACTGGCACACAATAAAAAGACAGCTTCATGCATGAAAATTGAGTTATTTCTTCTTTTTGTAAGAATAACTATAGGAAGTCAGAAATATAGTCATCGCTGCCTTAAAAAATAAGGATAAAATTATTATAAAATTATAAACATAGATGTAGAAGGCATCATAAATACCTTCGTTAATACAGAGTAGAGATGAGTCACTTTTGTAGCTTCAGAAGTATTGACAGAGCAATTATCATGTGTCGAAACTACACCAGAATGGCTACCTCTAGGCAGAGAGTTCAATGTGACTTTGGAGCTTAAATTTGTACCCAAACACCCAAAAAGAACATGAAAATCTGTTGGGCAGGCTGCAAACAACTTTGATATCAAATTTCTTCCCAAGTTTTTGTCATCTGGAGACCCCCAAATGGCAAGCAATTTCTTGGAAAGCTCATGACTCACAGGTACATCATTTAAGGTTGAATCAGCACAATCATCAGCTTTCTCCGTCTGAACCCCAACAGCTTTACTGGTTGATGTAGCTAAGAAAAAAACAATAATTAAACCAACAAAAAAGAGCAACATAATAGCAACACAACTAGAAAGTAAAAGAATCCATACTAAACTGCTACCGCACCTATATTAATCCTAGAACCAAGCTGCGCATCAGAACTTTTTGTTTTCTGTAATAGTCGAGATAAGTGTTCATTATCATCTTTCTCTTGATTACGAGAGTATAGAAATCTACTCTGGTCCTCTTTCTTATCTCTTTCCTTCCGAAGTTCAAAGCACTCTTGCTCCTGAAAGTGCATAATATTACGTTACACGTGAATACTTTTGTAGAAGATAAAAGTTTGAGACGGACACACATAGCATACAAGAAAGAAACGACCAATGACTTGAGAATCGGGTAAAGAAAAGACTGAAATAATAGAATCAAAGTATATACATCATGTAATACGTGGGGAATGGTAAGCATAACGAGAGAAAACCCAATGCATGGATGCGAGTTCCTTTTTCCAAAACCAAACATTCCTTCAAAAGCCGGTAAGAAAAGACACAAATTAAATTTCTTCCAAGTACTATAAGGTAAATGAACTCACATTGAATTCTCAAACCTATTACCACAATCTAAACCCATTTGAAGTAAATAAAAATAAATACAGCAACACGGTAGCTTTCTTAATGCAAAAAATCAGGGTGCCATGGGCAATGGCAAATTAAATTTCTTCCAAATGCAAATAAGGCCAGTCCAGTCATCAACATGAAACAAGCATGATAATGCATAGCGAAACAACATACCAGGCCCGAAAGCTGCTTTGAGACGCGATCCAACTCCCCCTGTCATCACACAAGTCATCTCAAGGTCAAAATACTTCGCCATTAACAAGTACATACATTGACATAAAAAGTTATTTTCGAAAAGAACAACCAGTTATTTGGATAGACATATCGTTGAAATCTACATGGTTTCTACTAAAATGTTCCCTTGCAGCCTTAGTTTCATGTAAAGGATAACATCTATCTATCTCAGAACTGTATACTCAACTTTATCTGGAAATGATACTGATACCAAGCAAATGAATTCCAAATTCATGTTAAAAAACACTCATATTAATCCCAGTTATGATATGAATAATCTGAATACTAATGAATGTGTATAAAACCAACAAAATGTATGTTCCCAAACAGGTGTCGGCCTCATTCTTAATATGCTATCAACTCAATGAATTTACTCCTAACATTCCCCTCAAAATTTCCCTTATTTGTATGGTTTTCAAATAAAAATTTACCACCAAACCAAAAATAAATAAATAAACAGGTAAGTGACAAAGTCCTCACTCGATGTCATCTCATTTCCCACGCTTTCCAAGAATCCAAACAGAAGATAGAAGAAAAAACCTAACCTTTAAGCGTTTGATTTCAAGGTCCTGGACGGAGGAGCCACAAGAAAGAAGGGAAGTAGAAGGGCAATTGGAGATGCCATTAGTTAAGCGATCAAAAGAGACGAGGTTAGGAGTCCTTTGCGTCAACTCACGCGGCGGGGAGTGGCT
>JAYMSZ010000864.1:0-16722 GCA_036897665.1 Pelargonium citronellum | reverse complement strand
GCGGCGAAGGGGCGGCGGATGGTGACGATTGTGGATCCGCATATTAAGAGGGAAGGGACGTATTATGTGCACAAGGAGGCTTCGGAGAAGGGCTATTATGTTAAAGATTCGATTGGTATGGATTATGAGGGGTGGTGCTGGCCTGGTTCGTCTTCCTATTTGGATGTTTTGAACCCGGTGATCAGGTCGTGGTGGTCGGAGAAGTTTTCGTTTGAGAACTATGTCGGCTCAACTCCTTCATTGTACATTTGGAATGATATGAATGAGCCTTCGGTCTTCAATGGTCCCGAGGTATGGTAGTATCTATAGCTCTTTCCATGCTTTCGCTGAGATGTGATCTTGGTTGATTTGTTAGATACACGTTTAGAAACTGCACGAATATGACATGATTAACCCCATAACTAAATATACCGTGCTACAAATTGTCAATACTATGAACTTCAAGTTGTGTGCATGATTCATCAATTTGATTGTAAGTGTCTTTGAACAGGTAACCATGCCTAGAGATAATTTGCATTATGGAGGTGTAGAGCACAGAGAGTTACACAATGCCTATGGATACTTCTTCCACATGGGTACAGCTGATGGGCTAATAAAGCGAGGCGAAGGAAAAGACCGGCCTTTTGTCTTGTCGAGAGCATTCTTCGCCGGAAGTCAAAGGTATGGAGCGGTTTGGACAGGAGATAACACTGCTGATTGGAACCACCTTAGAGTCTCAGTTCCAATGATTTTGACACTTGGGCTTACTGGAATGACATTTGCTGGTATATATTTGTAATCAATTAATTCTTAGCATACATTTCAAGTTGATCATACTGGTATTGATCAGTATTCTCAATGGATATGATAACCTTAGGTGCGGATGTTGGTGGGTTCTTTGGCAACCCTGAGCCTGAGTTGTTGATTCGTTGGTATCAATTGGGAGCTTACTTGCCGTTTTTTAGGGGTCATGCTCATCATGATACAAGGAGGAGAGAACCTTGGCTATTTGGGTAAGAGATCCTTTACGTCTCAACTAATCTTATGCATATGTTTGTGAACTATGTTATTGAGTCCTAAACGTATATGCATATCCTTAACTGTGAGATACTATCGGTAATTCATGCATAACTACTTGAAAAGAAAAGAGGACACTCATTTTAGACAAAAACGGGACAATCATTTCGGTGCAAAGGGGGTATGTTTTACCTGCTGGTAATAGATGACATTTTCTTGGTTGTTTTGAGTGCTTTTGTATTTTTAAAGCTTATATGGTAATGGAATTGACATTTTTATACATGCTAATTTTGCTGTTTAAGAACCTAAGAAAACACACATATCTTTCAAAAGAGTGAATACTGTCTATTCTTGTGAACTCTTGGTATCTCATAAAGGTACCAAATGTCTAAACATTGCTGATATATCTGTTCCAATTGTTTGACTAAACCATAACAAATTTTTCATACATTTCATGTAATCTTGCAATGATGGGAGTGTCTAAGAACTCTGAATCTTATACTACCAATTTCACCATATTGTAGCCTTGAATCAGTTACTTGGTTCTATTCCATTAAATTGTTGGTTTTTGCATGAATTACAGGGAGCAAAACACACAAATTTTGAGGGAAGCTATACGTGTTCGATACACATTGTTGCCATACTATTACACATTATTTCGAGAGGCGAATACCACTGGCGTTCCAGTTGTTCGCCCTCTGTGGATGGAATTCCCTTCCGATGAAGCTACTTTCAGCAACGACGAAGCTTTCATGGTCGGGAACGGTCTCTTGGTTCAGGGGATTTACCTGAAGGTGCTTCCATAACCATTTTATTGTTTGTTTCAATACACATGTTTCACCTCTTTTCTATACAAATGTTTGAATTCCAGTGCATTGGTCTTCACTTAACGCGTGAAAGTAAGAAAATTAGGCTTAGCAATAAGCAATATAATTCTTTTTTTTTTGTTTCAGGGAGCTAAATTTGCATTTATTTATTTGCCTGGAACGGAACCTTGGTATGATCTGAGAACTGGAACTGCATATGATGGAGGCAAGACCGCCAAATTGGAGGTTTCTGAAGAGAGCATACCTGCTTTCCAAAGGGCTGGAACCATCATACCGAGAAGAGATCGTTTTCGTAGAAGCTCTACTCAGATGGTCAATGATCCTTTTACATTGGTACGAATCGATGAACTGAAACTTGTTAACATTTCGTGCATGTCGTGTTAAAAGATGATCAAATATCACAAATTTAGTTTATTTAACGTAACTTTGCTACATTCCTAAGTGTGCGTGAATAGTGCATTTGTGTTGTTGAGGCTCAACATGAATACAACACGATTATCAAACATGTTTGATTCTCCAACACTACATGATTACCAAATTAGTGAACTTAAACACGCATGTTTCATGTTGTCTTACATGCTGAGATCCTGAGACACGAATTGTCAACTCTAATTTTTTTCTTTTGTGCCTGTTATAGGTGATTGCTGTAAACAGTTCGCAAGAAGCTGAAGGCCAACTCTACCTCGACGATGGCAAGAGTTTTGAATTCGAGCAAGGAGCCTACATTCATCGCCGGTTTGTATTCTCTGGTGGCAAGCTTACATCTTCAAACATTGCGCCTTCTTCGCCAACCAAAACTCAGTTCTCTTCAAACTGCGTCGTTGAGAGGATCATTCTGCTAGGACTATCTACTGAATCAAGAACTGCACTCATCGAACCAGCAAATGAAAATGCTGAAATCGAGCTCGGGCCTCTCCATTTTCAAGCAGCAAGAAGCTCTGATGTCTTGACCATCCGCAAGCCTAATGTCCGGATATCAGATGATTGGACAATAAAAGTTCTGTAAGTATCGGTAGGTTTCTCATTTCATTATCATGTAACCACTCGTTCACGTGGTTACATTTGTGCAGAGAGTTACGAGAACAGTGAAAATCGTGTAGATACATTTTTTTCCACGGCTTAATAACTCTTTCCTGTTTGTGTAGACATTTCTATTGTCAGTTGAGATTAGCATTCTTGTTCGTAATTGAGAATCAAGAAACGAAATGAGAATGTGAATGAAATTTACGTTCATATCAAGAATTTTTGGTCGTTATAAATGATCAAAACGTCATTCAAACAACTTGCAAAGTCGAGTGAGTGTTGATTTGTTTCACTTGGACTGTCCAAGTTTCAGCCTAATATGTGACATCAACGTCTGAGTTCAAAAGTGTTTCATCTTTTGCATCAAATATATAAGGAACTTGTAAGAATAAAACAATCATTTGGCTTATTAATTAAGCAAATGTTTGGTAAAATCATGAGAAGAAGAAAAAGAAAAGTGATTTAAGGGTAGTGGCGCAGTTGGCAACACAGGTTGCGTGTGTGGAAAGAGCGCTTACGTCCGATCCCTGCTCAACACACTCATGAAAAGAGGTGAAAGTTTTAACTATAAACAAACCTCGAATGAAGATTAGTCTGAAATTGGTAAAACGACTTAAAAGTACTAATCACGTATGTGCGGGACCACTCAAGATTTCCGTGGTCTAAACCCAAAAAAGAGTGGGAAGAGGAATCAATTCATAGCTATCTATGATCAAGTCCCTCCATAATGGAAGTATGGGTTCAAATATTAGGTATAGAATCACATGTGTCCTGATCATGAGCACTACAATAACATTGGGGTCCTCAAAACCTCAATAATATTCCAATGGAACCCTAATAGAATCACTCATGATCATATTGTCTGAAACTTCAAGAATGTGTGCAGGTGTTGCATTTCAGTTTCAAGATCAAGAGCACACCTATAAGCAACACATATACCAATCATCTTCCAATAAAATATATATTGAAATGTATAATTGAGAGACAACATCAATCCAATTATCAAATCAATCAAATACCCATAAGGTCTTTGGGCATGCATGTAGAGATAATGAAGAACAAACCATTTTCTTCTCAGTAATATTTTAATATCTTCTTTTATGAGAAAAAGGGCATCTTCTAGATCTTTGACATGTGTGTTCTTGTAGGTTTTCCACATATTTGAAAACACAATCATAAAAATCTAATTATTAAATCATAAGTTACATGATATAGAACTTTTATATTGTCCAGTTGTACTTAAACCGATTAATATATGAATCGAAGTTTATCGATAATTGTCTATAAGTCTTATATTGTTTGCTTTTTAACCGATAAATGAAAATTGTTAATAAATTATGTCTCGACGTAATTTACATATAAAACATATACACACGTGCACATACACCTATATTCTTCCAAGATAATATATGTAGATAATGAAGAACAAACCATTTTATTGTTCTTGAATATATTTAATAACTTTTGTCATGACAAAAAGTGCATTTGTTGATCTTTAGATATGTGTTCTTGTAGATTTTCCACATATATTTGAAAACACAATCTTAAAAATCTAAATATTAAACACAAGTTACTTGAATTTAGCACATGAATCTTAAAAGTGGAGATAAACATGATCTTGAAGTGAGACTCATAAGAGTGCTCGAGTTGGACAAGTTGACAAGTTTTGCATTTATTAATGTGAAAATAGATTTGCTTATTTGATGTGGCTGAACATGAAGCTGCCATGTCATCAAGTGGTCAACAAAGTAATGAAACTAGTGATTGAAAATTAAAAATAGAGCATGCTTAGTTGTACAAAGGAGTTGGCTGAGATTGTGATCTAATTAGGGTTCTTTTGATCTTTGAGTTGTCATTTTCTTGGTTATGATGATAGAATATTAATCCCAAATTTTTTAAAAGTGATTAATCCCAATTTTAGACGTGAGTGATAGGAGTATTTTGGTAAGTCTATGGTTATTACACTGAAAATCACGAAGAATAAAAATGAATCTACTTAAGAACATCAAACCCCGCGTTAAGTTGGCAATTCAACCCGAATCCAACGAGGACCCGAACCCGCGTTAACTCAAATCATACTATACACTGTTTTTTTTATATCATGTAATTAATTAATTTATTAATCGTACAGTAATCACAGTATGTGTTCTAATTATTGTGGATTGGTTGGGGTGTTACGATTGCATATTGTGAATCATGTTGCTCAAATTCAAATATTTGTACGAATTTGAACTATTTGATCATCGAAAACTATGTTTTCTTGTGTTTTTCTCGTGTATGTAATTTTTTTCCCCAGGAAATCCACTATTTTGTGGAGATGAAATCACTGGTTGAGTTTTTTATTTATTTATTTTTTTAGGTGAAATATCATGCAAACAAATTAACAGTAGATTCACAGTTGATATTCACTTTCAATTTGGCCACAACTGAAACATCAATTACTTTATGGTATCAACTACATTTTGAACTGCATGTGTGACTTGGCAAAGGCTTAGTTTGAATATATGGAAGTAATGTGTGAAATGGATTACTAGTCTTTTGATTTTAAATGAGGTCATATTTTGACTTGCAAACATGAAAATGATATTAATTTTTTTTAATGAATCAACTCTAGAGAGTGAGAGCATTTGTTGAATTTTGATACTATTTGCCAAAAGTTGCTTCAAATGGTTTGCTCTATTATATATGAAGGTTACTATATGTATTTTCTACTTTGTAGTTTTCTTGATCTGATAGATTTTATTATACGTATCCAAAAGGAAGCAGCTTCTGCTGGGGCTAAATTGCTTTGCCTACCTGAGACCTTCTCCTACATCGGAGCTCAGCAAGGGGATAGTCTTAAGATTGCAGAACCTTTAGATGGACCTATTATGCAACAATACTGCTCTCTTGCTAGGTGGTAAATCAGATCTTGTACCTCTGTCTTTAATCGTTCAGTTTATGGATTCCATATATTACGCATTTTTCTTAAACAAATTTTGTTTAATTTTAATGAAGTCTCATTTTTGTTCAAATTCCTGTGGCAGTCACATTATTCATGTCTTGGTTTCGTTTGCTTGGTTGGTATGCAACTTTAACAGCTAGGTTGTTCATGCTTTTTGGTGTCACCTTATTTTGAAATGATGCCATGGACTCATGGATTTTGATGGCAACATACATATATATGAAACCATAGGGACGACCTATTTTCAGTCTATTAGCTCGCTCACTTGCATGTATGAATTGCAGAGAAACCAACATTTGGTTGTCACTTGGGGGCTTCCAACAAAAAGGATCTGACGATTCACACTTGCGTAACACTCATGTTTTGATTGATGATGCTGGGAACATCAAAAGCACATATGATAAGATACACTTGTAAGATGCCTTCATATATAGCTATAAACTTCATTATGTAGAATTAGACACTGTGGTCTTTTTGCATGCTTGTTTGTTATCTTATCAGATAGAAGAAGGTTTTGATCTTCTATCTATGGCAGCGGCTATATATACTCTCTCCTCATTTTTAAAATTATATTTGGAGTGAATTAAATTACACTCATTTTTTTGAGACCATTGTGAATGTGGTTAAACCTTTCTGTCAATACTACATTAGTGGCCATCATATACAACTCTATCTGTGGTATAAAATATTACACCCATTATATAAGACTGCAGCATCAATGGCTGGATAGAATGGCTGATGGTTTTAATGACAGAATGGTTGTGGTTGTCAGTAATGTTAGTGGACTGCAATCTTTACAAGTTTCATCTTGAGGTTGTGTCTCCATGCTAGTCACTGTAAAGTTATTTTGAGATGCAAAACTAAACATCTTTTAACACTTGAAGGTTTGACGTGGATGTTCCTGGTGGAGCGGTATACAAAGAGAGCAGCTTTACAGAAGCAGGTAATTTTCTTTCCTATTCTCCTGATATTGCAAGTCTGCAAATCTCAGCCTCACTTGCTTTTCTGTACAAGGGCTTCTATTATGTTTGATCAAATTCTGAAATATAAGCCTTTGAACACAAGAAGCAACATCATTTTTGCTGATTTTTCTCTTCCATTATTGGGGTTGTGGGGAGGATTCCTAGGTAGTGGTTCCATTTCCATATATAAAAGTCAACAAATAGTTTTTACTCCTTTGGTTTTTGCATGTGAATATTCTAACGTGGTAAAATCTTTGTAGGTAAGGATATTGTTGCAGTAGATAGCCCCATTGGACGTTTGGGTCTAACAGTTTGCTATGATTTGAGATTTCCTGAGCTTTATCAGCAGCTCAGGTTCCAACACCAAGCACAGGTACAAGTGTTCATGATGTTTTCAGTGCAATGAGTTCTTAGACACCTAATGTTTGCATTTGAATTGCAATATGCAGGTTTTGTTAGTACCTGCAGCTTTTACAACAGTAACTGGTCAGGCACACTGGGAAATTCTTCTCCGTACTCGTGCAATTGAAACTCAATGCTATGTATGGTGTCGACTTTTACCTCAACATAATTCTTCTTCTTCTTTGATTTCATTATCATATATAGTTTATGGAACAAATCAACCCACTAGCCACTAGCCACTAGCCCTTGCTTTGCATCTTGGAATGATGTGATTAATGTGCACAGGTTATAGCCGCTGCACAAGCTGGGAAACATAGTGAGAAAAGGGAAAGCTATGGCGACACTTTGATTATTGATCCATGGGGGACAGTAGTTGGTCGATTACCTGGTGAGAATAGCAAGCCATATGTATTTCCATGATGATTATCTCTGAACTTGCAGAGAGAGAAAGCCTGTTTAAAGATGTATTGTGTAGTCAGAGTCCAACAAAAAAGATATTGTGTTCTGTGTTTCTGCTTGGAAACAACTGTTTCTCTCTTTGTATTAGAGTACTAAGTGCCTAGCTACTTCGCTGTCCGTTTTTATTTTCTTCATATTTGTGTTATCCGTAGCTACTCAGCAAAATTAAGCTCACATTTTATCCTGTTTTCAGATCGAGTGTCAACAGGAATTACAGTAGCTGATATTGATTTCTCGTTGATTGAGTCTGTGAGGAGAAAGATGCCAATCTCAGAGGTAAGCTTCAAAGCATCTCAAGTACTGAAATTTTAGTGAAACTAGAGGTTTAAAAGCACAAAATGAGAAGGCACAGCGCCAGTATATGGGTCATTAGTTAAGACTTAAGACAGAAAACTAGAGTTAATTGGCAGCAGCTAGTCATATGCTGCCAGCTGCCTTCCTATTTTGATTTTTGATTTTGATTTTTTTTTAACTTTACTCCATCAGTCCCAAAATAAGTGTTGTCCTTCTTATTTTTCTCCGAATAAGTGTTCACTTTTTTTTTTTTGGCAAGTGAATTATACACCAGTTACCAACAATGTCGCTTAGATAATAACACTTGGGTTTGTTACAACAAAAGCACTAGGGAAAAAGTTAAAAAACTAGAGATATTATTCTTAATTTTTGATAAAAGTCGAACAATACGCTTATTTTGGAGTGGAGGGAGTGGTGTTAGAAGGGAAATACAAGAGTATTAATGGTAGACTCGGTGCATTGCGCACATTGGCCTGTGCATATACATGGAACTATGATAGGACGTTGCTACTGTTTGTAGTTGTGGGCATAAGCGTTAAATTGGTTTTAGTATATCGTATAGCTGCAACTATTTGTATGGCAATCCTTTTGTTTCTAATGCAATTTTCCATTTCAGCATCGGAAACCCTTTGACTTCTGGAGACCTGCACCTCTATGATTCCAAAAAGATGGTATATCAGGGCTTATCAGATTGTCACCGACCGTTCATCCAGTGAAAGATTGTTCCACCTTGTATCTTCTATACGGGTGTATTGCAACAATTTACTTTTGCAAGCAAACCATCAAGGTATTTAGATTTCAGGCATCCTCCCTTTATCCTTAATAACTGGAACAGTTTCATTCTTGAATTAGAAGATGACAATTTCATTTTTGGACAATTCATGCAAGGTTTCATTGGATCCCATTTCTAGTGTATGATCCGTTTATGTTTGATACTGAACGACTAAATGTTGCGAGTAGCAATAGATTCTTGATTAATATGATTTTTTTAAGTTGTCGGTAATCTCTACAGCTACTGTAACCAAGCAGAGTGTGGTCTCTTGTTTCTGTCTTTATATATAAGCTTAAATAGTTTGGTACCTCTTGAATTGTCAATATTTTTAGAACAAAAGAAACAATATGTAACAACAATTTGCTCTATGGATTGTATGTGAAACAAGACCAAGCAACTAGATCCATAATCAATAAAGCTTTTCACAATAGTTATCACAAACGATCGCTAATCCATAATCAATACAGTTGTGTTTTTTTACCAAACCAGGTAAATTGACTACATACAATTATACAAAATCTGTAAAGAATCATTTCCCTTTCTTTGTATATTTTGAGTCATTTACTCAACAAAGACTTTATCAAGGAAGAGAAGAAAAAGGAATGTGACAAGAATTTTCAAATCAATCCCCAAACAGAAACTTTAAAGTATATAACTTTGAACAAGTACCAACTATTCAGACAATCATTGAGAGCCAGGCTCTCTAAGACACTCATTGGAGGCGAAACTCTTGCATATTATCCGGACTGGAAAGGAGATCATAAGATACATTGCCTAGGCTGTCTTTAAGGATTGTGATCTGACCTTCTTTTAGAAGCACGTCCTCGTCAAGTGCCTCGATCTTCTTCTTCAGTACATTAACCTCGGAGTTCAACAACATATTCTTCTCGCTGTATTGCTTTACTTCCTCCCACATCATGTCTCTATCCTGTGAAACTTTTGGCAACATCCCTCTCATGATCGTCAGTTCCTTTGTGTGTTCTTGGAGGCTGCTCTGTAGCCGGCTTATGTTCTCGTCCTTCTTTAGCATCTATTATAAAGGAACCAATAAAATGAAAATTTACCATCACTCCCACTAAATGGTTCTTTGAATGGATAACAATATTGCATTTTACAAAATACAGGATGAAAATAGATAATGCTAAGTTGGGAAAAGAAGATTAAAACATTCATGCCTTTCACGAAAAAGATGGAAATGCATAAAAATCTGCAAGTACAAATGTTGCATTTAGCCTGTGCAAGGTTTTTTGTAACTTTATGCAGTGACTGTATGTATACATATATAGATACATGAACATAATGAACTAAAGTTGTTGCTGTTTATACATAGATAGATAGATAGATAGATGAACCTCCCCAGACCCACAACCCGTAATAGTGGGAGTCTCGTACACTGGGCTGCCTTTTTTACACATATTAAGTAACGCGCTGCATTTCCCAAACAGAAGTGGATTACGGAATTACCTGAAGTTCAAGATCCTTTAACTTGTGAGTGGCACAAGAAAGGTTGTCCAATGCAGTTTGAACTTCAAATCTGAGAATGTCATTTCCTCTTACTGCAGTCGCTAGTTCAGCTTGCAACTGCTCAACTTCTAACTCTTTTGAGTATAGCTTTTCCCTCAATAGACTTGTCAACAGACTTTCTGCTTTGAGTTCAGTTTTCATGACATCCTGCATATAGGTACCAAAAAATGCAAGCTAAAAAAAAGTCGATTCCCATCTACATAACCAGCTTACTCTGATATTTTTAGACTTGTCAATCAAGTAGTATGCAAATTACGTAAAATAAAGATACTTGAGGGCAAATTTGGAACAATTACCTCCGAAATTTGATCATTTAGTTGCCCTGCTTCATTAGAATCAGTACACTGTTGCTGAGATTTCAGAGCACCAGATTTCTCGTGCAGTAATGCAGACATTGTCTGCAAACTCCTTGCTAGGCTTTCGGTCCCACGCTTAAAACCCTGGATTTTTATCTCAGCTTCAACGATGAACTGCTCATCTAAACCACTCTTGTGCTTAATTTCTAAATTTTCACCCGACTTCCCTTTAACAAAGTCGAGTAACTTTGAAGAGAGTTGGAAGCTTTCATTTAGCATTGACAATCCTTGATTTTCTAAGCAGCAAATGCGGGTCCACATTTCCTTATCTAGCTTGAAAGTCAATGCGCCCGTCTCATTTCCATTACCTTTCAAGCGGTCCAATAAGTTGATATTTTCATGCCGAAGAGAATCAACTTCCAGCCTACAAGACTCCACCTCCCTTCTCAAAGCCAGTTCCACTCCTGTCAATCTCATTTGCTCAGTTTGCAGTTTTGACACATATTTATCGTATGTCTCAAGTGATTGCTTCTTGCCAATTTCCTCATTTAATCCTTCTCTCAAGCCGTCAATTGTCTTCTCTTGTTCGCTGCAAGTTCTTAGCAATCTTGTAATGGATTTATGCAACTCCCTGCACTCTTTTCCCTTCCCTTCAAAATTTCTTCGCATACAGTCACGATCTTCTTCTGCAGCTATATACTTTTCTTGAAGTTCAGGAAGTTTTTGTCGTAGAGCTTGGTTCTCCTGACTTACCTCCTCCACCTTCGTTGCCAGGTCCTTCAGTTCTTGCTCTGAATATTTCATCCTGCTTATGCTTTCAGCTTCCCTCTCACTGAAACTAGAGACTTCCCTCTGGAGAGAGACATTCTGCTCTGCAAGCTCCCTAACCCGTTCACGAAGCCTCTTCTCCTCTAGCTGGTATTTTTCAAGCTTGAATGACCAGTCACTTGATCTTCTGTCCAACTCTTTTTCCAATGCCAGCTGCAAATCATGCTTCTCCTTTTCTAGTCTTCGGGTCCGTGACTCTAACTCTGCCTTCGCCAATCTAAGCTCTTCCTTAGCAGATGCCCTCTCAACCATTTGAGAATGTAGGACGCCTGAAACTTCAAGGGCCAAGCCCATCTTCTCCTCCATTAAACTTCTGATCATCTGAATCAGTGCTGGTACATCAAATACACCATCTTGAGGAAATCTCCCATGCTCAAGCTCTTTAGAAAGAAGCATAACTCTTTTCTCAGCTTCCTTAGATCTTCTCTGTAACTCGGTATCAATTTGCTCTTCCATTTCAGTAGACTTCAAACCTTCACTATCATCCCCTACAAAACCCGAGAAATCCTCCCCATCATAACCATTAATTGTTTCGTATGGATCATCCAGTGAATAGCTTTTTCTGCTAGGGACATCTGGGTTTGAATCAAAGCAGGATCGAGCATAGACATCATCAATAGTAATAGGATCATTAAACTCCCATGAACTTGTTTTTGGCATATGAGACTGAGAGAGTCTCTCAATCACATTTTTTGCAAGTCTTCGTGGAGACTCATGCCCAAATCCATTCTCCACCCAATCTCTAGATGAGAAATGATGGCGGGCACCTTTTCCTTCTCTAAACGAATGAGACCTGGGTTTATCCTTGAAACTATCTATTGGTGAGGTCGGTGCAGGATACTGTACTCGTGGGGGGCGCCTCCCACCACCACAACTTCCATTTCCAACACAGTTTCTCTGATAAGAACCATTATTCACCTTGCTCCTTTCCTGCTGCGGTTGCTGCTCCACATCAACATAGCGATCTATAGTGTTGTTGCTTGAGCAATTGGAAGAGCTTCCAGATGAATCATGGTGAACTCTAGAAGAACTAGGCCTCTCCAATCCTCGTACATTTAAACTAGCTGATGTGTCGTTCTGATGTGCCTTGGATTGCCTCTCAGGAGTAGAAGTGCGGCTACTGGCAAAATCCATAAAAGCAGGAGTTTAGAATCAATAAACGAGTAGTTTTAAATAAAGTACAAAGCAGATACGTTCAGAATCAACTTATAAAAGACTAACCGGGATAAACGGTTGCATTTCTGGTTCATAGCGATGCTCTTACTACTTAAAGCAGATCTATTATGATTGCTTGGGGGAGACAAGTTCCCTTGTTCCAAGCCATCAACCAGAAAGCCAGCTGATGTCAACGAGCGGCTCCTTCTAAGACCCAAACTGGTACTAGAGCTATCAGATACTTGTTTCCGTGGCTTGGAAAAAAAGTTCATCACTTTTCGGAAACTGTTCTCACCCTTTTCTCCGGCTTGGTTAGTCATCTAAAAATCTTCAATTATTAAGGACGGCTTTGGCACATCTCTATCTTCCAACCCTGATCTCTTATAACACGCCCAGTTCCGAATAGCATCTCACTGTACCTGTAATTAAGGGGAAATACATTTCTGAAATAAGTTTAAGAAAATAAAAAACAAATTTTGATGTTTAGAATCAAATAGAAGAAATGGTGCAATGATGGGAGTTGTGATCATGAGAGAAACCCTCAAAACAAGAAAAATATTACATATATATGTATTTTTTATTGACTTAAGAAACCTATGTTTATGTCACAGTATCAGGGAGTCTAAAGCCCAATATTTGAAGGGAATCCGTCTCTTGAAACCTTTTTATCTTTACAACAAAAAGAAAAGGGATCAACCAAGCCTGAACTTCACTAGACTATGAATAAAAGATATATGTGCTATACAACTCCCTACGTATACAAAATTTTGGAAGTTATAGTTACAAAATACATTATTTAAGTGCAATATAGCTTAGTAGGGGCAGATCAGATTATGCACTTTATGAAATTAAATTTAGAGTAAGAACAAAGCAAATAATTTTAGCAATTCTCTTCCATCCCCCAAGATTCTGTAGTTCAAGAAGTTAAGAGTATTCTACCCTGAGTTTCCCCTTTCTCAGATAATTCAAAGGAGATCCCTTTATGTTATTCTAAGTAGGTTATTAACGGAGTTCCTTATTGCGATATGGATTTTCTACTTGACGTATTTCCTTCACATTTGAATTCCTGATATGTGCAAAGTTATTCTTGTTATTTTGATAGGACACTCATATTCTATAAGAAAAGTTAAAAGTAGGGTTAGTATCCTCTAACATTTGAAGAAAATGATAAATCAACAGCTCGAATAACAATGACAAAAGGAAACTATCCTCAAACTAGTGACTAACCATAACCATTGAACAATAACAATGCTGACAGCTTTACACTGTACAGTAACAAATAAAATAAACACAAATCAAAGTTGTAAATTCAGAAGTTCCGTTCAAAAACGTATGTAACCTCAAATACAAAAGATAAAGCAACAAAACCATAGTGTTGCTCACACAAAATCTAGAAAGCATCCATGGATACAAAGAACAGAGCACTTAAAATAGAAAGGGAAACTGAAAATGAAAAGCGCTAACAAGGATGGTTTCGAGTCACACTATTATATAAGAACTCACATTAAAAGACACACAGCATCTTCTGTTCAACACATGTAAAAGTAAAAAGCAAGGGTTTCCAGATTCTTGGCAGCTTTAACGACTAGTCTTCCCATAACCAGTACGAGTAACATATCTAAACCATATAATTAGAAGTGACAAGAGAGTTTTGCAAGTAATTTTACTTTCAAGAAACAATGCGGCAGGTACTAAAGCAGTATTGTATTAAAAATTTCAGCAAGACAAAAGTGGACCAAGAAACATAATCAAAATATTTTACACCTCAATAGCTCTACGATTCGATCTTGCTCAGCGCCAAAAACGCTGCAAAGCTGCATAATTACCTTGTTACCCCTCATACATCTACTTAACTCAAAAACATGTTTATCTTCAAGGTTTAGCAGACATGAAACAATAAACAAATCAGACCAGATCACTAGAACCTGACACCAAAAGGGTAAAAAATATTTTAAAGCACTTTTAGCTAATTCAACAAAATCGAGGCATTTCATGGTGATCCTTAAATGGTCGTTACTGAACAGAAATCTAAAACCCTAAGTTCATTTCCGAGAATCAATTTCCCTATACTAGCAACATTTTCTTGAACTCCTTACAAAGTTAGTGCTCTGTTTGGTTGCTGAGAAACCAGAAGAGAAAACATGCAAAAATAACCAAAACCCTTCTCTACAACAACAGTCAAAAAATAAAAAAAGAGAGTAGCGCATGAGCAATTGCATGAATTTCCAATCTCGTTTCCTACCCAAATGTCAAAATTTTCTGGGAAAACAAACAGACCCACAAACCAATGAATTTGATAAGAAAAAGAAGAAGCAAAACTCACCAGAAAATCACACTAACTTTCTTGAACAACCACGACCCAGGTCAATTCAAAGCACCAATCGAAAATCTAAACCAAACCCAGAATCAAAATCACTGTAATTACTGTAAAATTCCAAAAAAAAAATAAAAAAAAAATCACTTACCATTTACAGAGAACGGTGCTCTTCTTCTTCTTGGACAGAATTCAAAATTCAAAAAACAAACAAACAGCTCCAACTCGGAAATTTCCTAAATTTATGGAGAAGCAAAAATTAAGAATAAAAAAACAGATACTCGCATTTACTGAGTCACTGATTTGACGGCCGGCCAAAGTAACAACTGAGATTTTAGGAAAATATTCGAAGAGAAAAAAATTGAAACTTCTATTTTGACGGATTGTGAATTGAAACGACAGAGATTGGGAGGAGATTAGAGGTTTCGGCAGAGATAATTAATTGAATTTAATGATGCAAAAGACGAAAAAGGACAGGTCAGCTGACTGATTAAAGGGTCCAATAGGAAACAGCTCAGGGGCGTTTTCGTCAGTATATAGTTTTTTTGAAAATTTTGGTACCGCGCATAAAGTGGAGGAGACGAGTGGGGTTTTATTAATGTGACCTGAGTTGCACTCACAAACCCCACACCTCTTACATTACCATTTTTTTTTTTGGTTTTTAACCCGTTTTCGAAGCGGGTCCGCGATCAACACGGGATCAGCACATTTAAGTCATATCATACTCATACTAATCCTTATCGGGCCAGGATAGGATCACAAGGCCGGCGAAACTCCCCCTACCGAGTTTTAACGCAGTTGCATTTTCTCTGTGACTCAAACTCGAAACCTCATGTTAAGTTGGAACAAGTCCTTTCCAGTTGACCCACATATTTGGTTGTTTACTACCATTAGTTTTGATAATAATTTTTTTTCTATTTGATTTAAACTAAGTTATCGATAAAATTGTGATATCTCCTCACAATTTTGAATTCAACGGGTCGTTCTGTTTAAACAAATAAGTTTTAATTTTTATAACAATATTTGAGAGTTTTCACAAAAAAATATATATTATTATGTTACAATTTATTTGTTAATCTAGCGATATATCGATGAATAATTTGTCTTTAAAACATGACATTTCCATACAAAAGAGAACAAATGACAAACATATTAACAATAACTTACATCTGAATAATTTATTTATCATAAGATATTATATAGTTCAAAACAAAATAAACAAATGAACTACATAAAATAAACAAATAAAAATTGAACATGAAAAAATCATTCTTTATAGCTCAAGTTGATTTAAATACCTTGTCATTGGTCTAGAAGTGGACAAGTTGTCAATATTTAACAAAATTATTTATTTATTTTCCCCTTTTCCCACCATTTATAATTTGGCCTTTTAGCTGTTTTGGGCATATTCATTGTACTTTATCCCACAACTATCATGCTCAATTACAAATAAAAAATAATGTTAGTAATTATTATTTTTGGACATAATTGTCCTTGTATCCAAAGCAAAATAGGATAAAAACAGTAATTAGGAGACAATATAAGTAGTGTAATTATAATAATTAAAGGACAGTATTATTATAAATAATAGATGGTGTCTTAGTTCATTACCGAGTCAAGGGGTTGGGTGTTTTGAAATGCATGAGTTTTTTTTTCTTCTTCATTATAGCATAGGCATGTGTAGTCCTTGAATTAAGGTAAAATTGAACTTGATGAATAATGAGATGATATATAACGGTTGAGCGTTATATATCATGAAGATAAGTTGCAAGTTAACCCAAAACTCGTGTGCTAAAAAATTACTATTCAAAAATTCTTCGTGAAGTGAAGCGGAGCTTAACTACTTCCGGTGAATAAAAGGGTACACTCTTAAAGGTTATTATTAAGCCCTTACTAAAAATATTCTACCTAAACCGGTTTACTAAA